>CM046440.1:33052303-33287042 GCA_025506505.1 Flaveria sonorensis | reverse complement strand
GGACTGAACGTCTGCTTCAAATGTGGGAAGCCTGTGTCATATGGCAAGGTATTGTGGGGCGATGAGGTGCTACAACTATGGTGAAGAGGGCCATCTGAGCAGGGAATTGCAAGAAACCAAGGGCTGAGAACTTCGGGAAAAGAAAGTGGATCGAGAAGGAGAAGAAAGGGGAAAGGGCAAAAAGGCTAGAGCATTTACTATGACCCGGAGAGCTAGAGGTGGATAATGATGTTATGTTCGGTACCTTCCTAGTAAACCAAATTTGTGTCTCTGTGCTATTCGATTCTGGTGCTAGTAAGATTTCTACTACCTTTTGCTAAGTTGTTTGTTAAGAAGTAGAAGTATTGATGAGCCCTTCGATGTAAACTGCAATTGGTAATGTCTACCAGGATTTTGATCTGTATAGGATTGTGACATTGAGTTGGAGTCCATAGGTTCTCTGCTAATTATTCCTGATGCCCCTAGGAGGATTCGATGTGGGTCTAGGTATGGCGTGGCTAGCAGCCTATATGGCAAATATTATGTGTCAAAAGAAGATGATTCGATTGACTGCGCTTGACGGGAGTTCGGTGACGATTTCCGGCTATAGGGTCAGTATGGTTCCGAAGGTATTTTCAAGAAGTGCATGAAACGTGGGTGTATGCCTACCTGGCTATGAAAGATGTGGACGCGTCAGAACCACGATTGTCCGCCATGCCTGGTCGTGTGTGACTTCCCAGTCGTATTCTTGGAGATCTACCAGGTGTGCCCCCGAACCTCGAAATAGAGTTCCAAATTTATTTGATACCTGGTGCCCCACCTGTTGCCAAGGCACCGTATCGACTAGCTCCCTCCGAGATGAGGAACTGATTCTCCAGTTGCAAGAGTTGCTAGATAAGGGTTCATCCGACCGAGTATCTCTCCCTGGGGTGCTCCAATCTTGTTTGTAAAGAATAAGACGATAGCATGAGGATGTGCATCGACTACCGTGAGTTGAACAAGTTGCGATGAAGAACCGGTATCCACTACCGAGGATTGATGACTTGTTTGATCAGCTCCAAGGTGCCAGTTGGTTTCTCAAGGATAGATCTTGATCTGGTTATCATTAGCTAAATGTTAAAGAACAGGATATCCCGAAGACCGCTTTCGGACGCGATACGGGCATTACGAATTCCTTGTTATGTCATTCGGTTTAACCAATGCGCCAGCTGCTTTTTGGATTTGATTAATCGGGTGTGTCGGCCGATATTGGATAAATCAGTGATTATGTTTATCGATGATATCCAGATTTATTCGAAGAGCGAAGAAGAGCATGCTGGTCACATTCGCGAGGTATTGGAGACTCTTAGAAGAGAGAAGCTGTATGCTAAGTTCTCTAAATGCGCGTTCTAGTTGAGGGAAGTTTAGTTTTTGGGTCATGTGGTTAATTCTGAATGGATTATGGTGGGCCCGGCAAAGGTGGAGGCGGTAATGCAATAGAAGACTCCAAAGACGCCATCTGAGATTTGCAGTTTCTTGGGTTTAGAGCGTTATTACCAGAGATTCATCCAAGACTTTTCAAAGATAGCCACACCATTGACCAAGTTGACCCACAAGGAGGTGAAGTTTGTATGGTCAAGAATAGGAGAATGCTTTTGATGAGCTAAAGACGAGATTGACTCAAGTTCCTGTCTTGTCATTGCCCAAAGGGAGCAAATACTTAGCGGTCTATTCAGATGCTTCTAATTCGTGGTTGGTTTGCGTGCTGATGCAGCGAGGGAGGGTAATAGCCTATGCGTCCTGACATTTGAAACCCATGAGGCTAATTACCCTACTCATTATCTGGAGTTAGCGGCTGTGGTCTTTGCATTGAAGATTTGGAGGCACTACTTTTACGGGGTGAAGTGCACTATCTTCACTGACCACAAGAGCTTGAAGTACTTCTTTGAGCAAAAGGATCTCAACATGAGGCCAAGGAGATGGTTGGAGCTTATCAAGTATTATGATTGTGAGATCCACTACCATCCGGGCAAGGCTAACGTCGTGGCAGATGCCCTTAGCTGAAAAGAGAGACCCGAGCTGATTTGGGTAAAGGCTTATCAGTTGGTACTGACTCTGTTTTTGAAACAGTCAAGAGTTTCAAGATGAGGTGTGAAAGAAGATCGCCTCAACTCCGAAAGAAGAAGCTCTAGTCGCGGAGTTGGATGAGAACCCTCTCGATGTTAGAACCCTCTTCGGGGGGATGTGGATCCCTCGTTATGGAGACCTATGGGGCAAATCATGGACAAAGCTCATAAAACTTGATACTCAATTCATCCGATGCTACGAAGATGTATCATGAGATGAAGAAAGACTACTGGTGGTCGGGTATGAAGCGTGATGTAGCGGAGTATGTGAGTAAGTGCCTACTTGCTTGCAAGTGAAGGAGGAACATCAGAAGCCATACGGGAAGATCCAACCCTTTGATATACTCAAGTGGAATGGGAGCACATCACCATGGACTTTATATGAAGTTACCACGTACGGCAAGGGGGTACGATGACATATGGGTGATAGTTGATCGTTTGACGAAGAGTGCTCACTTTCTACCGATCCGCGAGAAGTATTCATCTGAGAGGTTGGTGGATCAGTTCATCAAAGAGATTGTGACTCGTCATGGAGTACCAGTGTCTATAGTGGTTGACCGTGACACTCGGTTTACATCTAAGTTTTGAAAGAGATTCCATGATACGATGGGAACGAGGTTGCACATCAGTACGACTTACCATCCTCAAACAGATGGTCAGTCAGAAAGAACCATCCAGATGCTTGAAGATATGCTCCGAGCATGCGTCATTGACTTCGGAGGAAGTCGGGGTGAACACTTACCGTTAGCTGAATTTTCATACAACAACAGTTATCATGCCAGCATTGGTATGCCTCCATATGAGATGCTATATGGTAGGAAGTGTAGAATGCCCGTATGTTGGGGTACATTGGGCAGAAGGAGTTAGGGAGCATCGAGGTGATCGAGGCTACGATCGAAAAGTTAGAGAAGATCAAGTTCTTTATGAAAGCAGCAAAAGATAGACAAAAGTGGTATGCTGACAAGAGGCGTAGACCGATTGAATTCAAGGTGGGTGATAAAGTTATGTTGAAGGTTTCACCTTGGAAGGGAATCATCCGGTTTAGAAAGCGGGGTAAGCTGAGCCCGAGGTATATAGGGCCTTTCCGAATCATTGCTCAAGTAGGAAAGGTGGCCTACAGGTTGGAGCTACCCGATGAGTTAAGTGGGATTCATCTGACATTCCATGTATCTCACCTAAGATATAATCGTGCCACTGGAGGATATCAAGGTGGATGAACGGCTCAATTATGTGTGCAGCCAGTGGCCATCATTGACAGAAAAGAGAAGAGGCTATGGAATAAAATGGTTCCACTGGTGCGAGTACAGTGGAGACACAGGAAGGGATCTGAGTCTACGTGGGAAACTGAGGAAGAGATGAGGCAGCATTACCCACAGCTGTTCGAGGAGTGACAAGTTTCAGGGACAAAACCTATATAAGGGGTGGACTTGTAACACCCGGAAATTTAAAAAGAAGAAGAAAGAGAGGTGAAATGTCCCAAGTCAAGGGGTTAAAGTTATGCAAGTGGCAAACTTTCCCATTATGGATTTAAAAGAAGCATGCAACCTACACTTCATCTCTTACAGACTTTGCCATCGGTTGCACAGAAGAAAGAAGAAGCTGCAATCGGTTTCTAGAGAGAGAAGGTGGAAGATCTACTTGTAGGTGAGGTTTTCTTGCATTTTGTGTTTGGTTTCAGTTGGGTTCGAGCTGCTAGACTGATTTTTATGTGTTCTTTTGTGTTTGGCTGCTTGTTTCAGTGTGTTTAGGTTCTAGAACTCCCAATTGCTCTCGGTTTGAAGAAGTCTTTTGAAAGCTACTAGAGCTGAGTTCTAGATTCCCCTATTTTACTTGTTCTAAACTTGATTTGGGCTGAAATGCATATTAACAGAATTTTTACAACCGAAGCATGAGTTTTCTACTTTTTTGCATCTGATGTGTATACGATATGTGTGTTTTAAATGCATTCTTTGATGTTGTATAGTTGTAAGCTCTGTTCTAAGCATTTAACATGTTAGATCTGTGCTAAGGATATGTTATAATGAGGATTTGGAACTAGTGGAATAGCCTAAGTAATGTGTTCATTCGTATTTGCATTTTGTTCATCCGCATTTGTTAGAGTTCATCCACACTTGCTGAACATTCAACCGCATTGGTTTTATGTTCAATAGTTAAGTATTTTGTTAATCCGCATTTTCTTTTGTTCTTTAGCATTTGTAAGTGTTCATCTGCATTTGCTGGTCTTCATCCTCATTTGCTGAGAATTCAACCACATTAGTTTTATGTTCAATAGTCAAGTATTTTGTTCATCCGCATTTGCTGGTCTTCATCAGCATTTGCCGAGCATTCAACCGCATTTGTTTTATGTTCCATAGTTAAGTATTTTGATCATCCGCATTTAGTATTGTTCATCCGCATTTGGACTTGTCCATCCGCATTTGGACTTGTTCATCCGTATTTGGTTCACCCGCACATCTTTAGACACTTAGAATATTTTCTGAGATTTTCATCCGCATTTGCCTGTCCGCATTTGCTGAACATTCAGCTGCATTGGCCTATGTTCATCCGCATTTCTTTGGGGACTTAGGATTTCTGAAATCTTGGGAGGTAGAATGTAATGTTAAGTTCTGAACTGTTTTGATAGTTTATGCCTGTTGATGTTACGTATGTTTGTGGGCTGTGGTTGAAGTTCTATATTATGTATTAGTATGTGACTTTACGTGGTGTGTTAATACTCTTGTACGTAAAGTATTATTGTAATGAAAGTGGAAGATAAAGATAATGAGAAGTGGAATGTAATGAATGAATTAAAATTCTTGCAAGCATATAAAGGGGGTTCACACTCTTTATGGGTTGCCACCTCGACAGTGTGCCGAGTGCACACCTAACGTTCAGTGTTTGTGACTGATAGAAACGTACGAAACGGGGTCCTTGCCACTTGCCCCCAAGACTTTAGTCGCTTTGTGCACAGAAGATGGGCATGGAAGGATCTAGATAGAAGTGGAAAAATAATAAAGTACGAAACTAAAGGAAGAGTTTTTATTAAAAGTAAAGTATTTTATTATATAAACTAGACGTACGAACTCAGCATATTATGCATGATCACGAATGAAAGTAAAGGAAGGGTTTTTTTATGAATTTTTAAGAAAGCAAATAAAAACTATTAAACACTAAGCGCACTAATACCCTGGCAACGACGCCATTTTGATCTGGTTGTCGAGACTCGATCAAAAACAAGTTAATATATTGGTCTTAGCTAGCTTTATTGTGTAAGGGTAAGTAAGGTCGTCTCCACAGGGAATATGTGGAAAGTGTTTAACGATTGCAACTTAATTAACATAAAGACAGAAACTTTAATATTAAAATTTGGAACTTGGGATGAAATCAAGAACGCAATTGCAAAAAGCAACAAACTTTGAAACGAATTTGATTAAATATTATATACAATTACTTCCGGGTTTCCGAATCCACAAGATCCACAATTGATACTTTCAAATTAGGGTTTGTAAGAAACAATACTTCAAGATCTTAGTTTTTGATTAAAGTGGTAACAAAGGAACAATCTTTTAAGTCTCGTTTATTCACAAAGTTACCAATTCACCTATATGACGTTGTCTACTTTTCTTACTGAGCTCATGATGCAAGGAAACCGAAAACTGATAGTCAAGCATACAACTGTATTTATAAGTAAACCTTTTAACTTAATCAAAACATAAAACTTCATCCACTAATCCATTTTTCAATACAAAAACCTAATCAAACATACCAATTACCTCACTTGACAAGAATTGTACTCCCGAAAGCAATCAAGAAGAACTTAGCCACGCATGTTCTTCATTGACGATTTGGTTGGAGTTGGGAAGCTTGAAAGCACCCAAAATCACCTTGAATTTGCTAGATTTTAGGTGGAGGAGTTCTCTTTCTAGTTGGGGTTGGATAGGTTTAAGTAGATATCAAGATCCATAAAATCTAGGTGTTAGTTAAAGACCGACGTATGATAAGCCTAGGGTCGGCATATCATACGCCCCCACAGCATCCATACGCCCAACTTTCTGTAAATTTTGTCAAATACGCCCACAAATATGGCGCCAATACGCGGACCGATGTATTATACGCCCATACCCGGTGTATTATACCCCAGTATGCCTAATTTTATGCCTTTTTGTAACTTTTGATGTTTACATCTTTAGTCCTCGTAGTTTCGTGTTGGCTACTTATTCTCCAAAATAAGCCTACTTTAGCTCCAATTACCTATAATCAAAACATAAGCAAATTGAAAATATTCCACCACAATCATGATGTAAAATCAAGCACTTATCAAATAAACCTTGAATTATACCATTCGATCAATGCTTCAGAAGGAGAACTACTTGGTCTCGGAAGACTTGGTTCTACCTTCGGAAGTTCTTTATTTACTTCAGAAGGAGAACTACTTAGTCTAAGAAGACTTAGTTTTCCTTTAGAAGTTCTACATACTTAAGCTTCGGAAGATCTTCAACTTGTCTTTGGAAGAGCAGCTTTGTCTTTGGAAGACTTCTTCATTGTACTTCAAAATACTCTATGTATTGTTTTGGTTGCACCAGCCTCATATGATCCAACAAACTCCCCCTAGGATGATACTACCAAAACTTCACTTCCTTCTGCTCCTTAAAGTTTTCAACACCAGGGAAAGAAGATATTTGTATGTCTCCTTGTTCTTGCCTGATGTGGTGGTGAGGACCTTGTACAAGTCATTTGTAGATAATAGATCAAGTCTGTTGTTCTGAATGACATGCACCCTTTGCTGCGTCCCTCTGAAGAGAGTTAGTTGACGGGAATCATAGTCATATTCCTATCTAATTATAGGATTAGAAGTTGAGCCTTCAACCATCTGAAGGAATGTTTTTCCTTTTTTAGTTGTACCTTCTTCCTCATCCTTTGCGCTTTTTTTTCAACTCTTTTTCAGCCTTAGCTTTCTTTGTAAGCTCAGCAAATGAAGACTGCTAAGATGAATTCTGATATGAACAGCAACCTGAGAGTTGGTGGGATTGGATAATGGTTTCTCTGCTAATTTAGCAATGTCAAATTTGCTGGAGTGTAGCAGAGATAAAGTATCAACCATGTTTACTTCACCATTCTCTCTTTCCATGCAAAGCTGTGTGAAGGTTCATCGAACCTCCACTAGACTATTTGTTTTATATGATTAAGGGTTTGGATGAAAGATTGTACCCCTTCCTAGTATGTAAGGCCCTGATCCCGGAAACCCCACAGTTGGTCATTCATAGCACTTTTCATATTAAAACACATTCAGATTCATCAAAACAAGAAAACTTTGCAGCGGAATAATTTAATAGAGACCATAGCATTCCTTAACCATTACTTTTGCCAAGAAATACATTGTTGTTGCTAGTTACAAAAAGAACATCTAATTGCATTTCAAAACAAAAATAACTTTTCATCGTGTCATGGATGCCAGTCTTTATTTGCTAGGTAGCTTCAACCTCATACCATTTCCAGCAACACCATTACCTGCCAACTGATATGCATATAAAAAGTCAGCGTTGCTGAGTGAGTTCTAGTTTAATAATATAGAAAATATACTTTTGTAAACTTCACTTGGTGATCATTCATCATTATACAATAATCAATCATTAAGAGATTCTTTATCTTTCTTTCTTTCATTATCTTTCACTTTCATTGTCTAGGTTTGCACAAAGCAAGAGCCTATATTGTTGGTTGGCAACAAATGCCGAACCCCTGTCGCAAATGATTTTTTGGTAGCTAACCCATTCGAAAGTTGACCCACACTGCTAGGCACGAAGCCTGCTCATGAATACGGGTCCCATTGATTTTTTCAATCCCCAGGGTTAGACCCCAAATGTGAATCTTGAATTAGTCACACATCATTTGCTAATGACAACAAGGTCGTGCACCTCATTCCATTGTGCTTGCAAGGCTTTCCATTGTTTATAAGGGCTCGGGTGGTAACATTCATTAAGTTCCACTGTCTTCTTTTATTTCTTTGTGTCCACTTGGTTAGGAATAATACTTTTAAAATATTCCTCGCCATATAATCATATAACAGGAAACGTAATAAATATTATCCATAACAGCAGGCCATAAGAAAAGATTCAAACATTAGAAACATTAAACAAGCATAATCTTTCCTTATACATCAGTACATAACACTTAAATTCTATTCTTAAATTTCAGAATAATTCTAAGTCCCCAAAGAAATGCGGATGAACAATACTAAATGTCGATGAACAGATGTGGATGAAGGTCTTCAGAAAATATTCTAAGTGTCTAAAAGTATGCAGCTGAACCAAATGCGGATGAACAAGTCCAAATGCGGATGAACAACAATGCGGATGAACAAGTCCAAATGCGGATGAACAAAATACTTAACTATGGAACATAAAACCAATGCGGTTGAATGCTCAGCAAATGCGGATAAAGACCAGCAAATGCGGGTGAACACTTAACAAATGCGGATGAACACTTAACAAATGCGGATGAACACTTAACAAATGTGGATGAACACTTAACAAATGCCGATGAACAAATGCCCACAACGGATAGCCAAAGTCCACAGCGCATGACCAAGTCCATAGCGGACAGTCAAAGTGCCTAAGTGTCCACAGCGGAGATGCAATGTCCATAGCGGACATGCAAGTCCACAGCGGAAGTCTAATTGCCTAAGTGTCCACAGCGGACATGCAAAGTCTATCACCTGTGTTGGACCCTGAAAGGATCATACATGCCAATTCAATTGGTGGATTGATAGTTGTTCTGCTGAATCTCCCCAAGTCCAAGATCTAATGCGGATGAAGAATCTGCATCAACATTGAAACCAAGTGTCGGCTATCCGCATTTGTATATGCGGATGACCATAGAACAAATGCGCCTGTGTTTGTTCTTCCGCATTAACAAATGCGGATGGTCATCAACAAATGCGCAGTGTTTGTTCATCCGCATTTGTCAATGCTGATGACCAAACACCAATGCTCATGATCAACTCAACATCCGCATTTGTCAATGCGGATGACCAAGAAGAAATGCTGACAAGATTAGAACATCCGCATTAGTCAATGCGGATGTACAGAAGAAATGCTGATGAAGACTTTTGTACTTAGACTAGTTCTGATGTATAGGTCAGGGTTAGTTTAGACTTTTGTTCAGGCATATGTCAGCCTATAAATAGAATAGAAATCCTCGTATGAGAGGGGACTGAGACTGACTGTTGTTAGACATTAGACAATTAGAATATTTTTGCTTTGTAATATTTCAAGGTGTATCATTACAGTTCATGCTGAAAACCCTAGCATTCATTGTAACCTTTTTTCACCTTCTTTAATACAAAGAGCATTTATGAGTATTATTCAGCATTCAATGTTCTGTGATTGTTTGATTCCGCCTTACAATCATTGACTCAATCATCATATTCGGTCCTTGTTGATTCACATCAATAGAGAATATCATTCTCAAACCCAGTCAATTGGTATCAGAGCCTTGGCTCTCGGTTCTTCTTCAGATCTGCTTAGATCTGAGCTGAACTCGATAGATCTGGTGATTGAGTTGCTGATAGAGTGTTCGACTACCTCTATTCAGTATACAAACTGAATATCTGCTGAAACTCATTGACAGTCACTGTTCATCGGCATTCTCCATCTAAAAACTAATCTGTGAACAGTTTCTCTTCCATAAAATCAGACCAGTAACATAAACAGATCTATTTACATAAGCCTGTTTTGGACTATTTGGACTACTTGGACTTGTTGAACATAATAATCAATTTAATCCATATTTAAACCAGTTAAAAACAGCTTATTAACATGGACTCACATAATTTTTCTGAACTTGGTCACACTCCTAAACCCCCTATGCTTAAACACAAATCTGAGTTTAAGCAATGGAAAATCAGGTTCATGAATTACATTACAGGTGTAGATCCGGACTATTGGATATCGATATGTAAAGGGCCTCACATCCCAGTGACACTCTCTGCTGATCAGGCTGCACTGTACAAAACCTCAAGAATACCTATTGAGGATCTCACTCTTGATGATGATGACTACAAGAAGATCAAAATTGATCTCAAAGCTTATTCCATTCTATGCTGAAAAGACTTGAGAAGTATGGAACAGCTAAAGCTGTGTGGGATGCACTGTTAATAATGTGTGAAGGAAGCAGTGAAGTAGCTAAAATTAACAAGGATAAGCTTGTTAATCAATATGAAACCTTTCATCACTTTAAGGGGGAGTCAATCTCTAAACAATTGCATAGATTTGTGCAGCTCGTGAATGATTTAGAGATTATGGGGGTTACATATAAAGTCAAAGAACTGAACAAAAAGATGCTTCACAGTCTTCCAGAAAGTTGGAAACAAAATGTAACCATGCTGAAAAACACTCTTGATTTGGAGAGCACCACCTTGGATATTATGATTGCTAAAATTGAAGCTCTTGAACTTGATGAAAAGAGCAGAAATCTAGGTGGACCTAAAGTCATTGAGGCATACAAATTTCCATCAGAAACTCATTCTGTGGAAAATGCATTCATTACTGAAGATGATGACTTCCTCTCATCGAGAGATCAATTAAAAACAACAGGATTCATTGCCACACCCTCAACAACCAAGCCATCTCCTTCAATTCAGTCAACTGGATTTGCTGCCACTCCTACAAGTATATCTGAAGATAAGAGAACTGAAGAGCAAAAGGCCACTTACAATGCCTTTGTTGCAAGTTTTGAAGCTTATCTTGGAGGAAGACTCACTTCTGCTCATTTGATTCAAGAAGACTTGGAAGAAATGGATCCAGATGATGTGGAAGAAATGGATCTGCAGTGGCAAATGGCTATGATTGCAATGAGAGCCAAGAAGTTTTTCAGAAAAGGGAGAAAGCTGAGTCTGAATGAAAATACAAAACTTGGATACGACAAATCCAAAGTCAAATGTTTCAATTGTGGTATGACTGGCCACTTCTCAAGGGAATGTAATGCTCCAAAAAGGAACAACCACTGTATTCAAAGAAATTCACAGGGCCAATCATCCCCACAACCAAGCGCAAGCTACCACTCCAGCAATCATCAACAGCTGCATCACTATCAACAACCCTATCAAAGTCAGTCACAACTGACTAACCTAGCTCATGGAAGCAGCCAAACTACTTCAAATGCACTTGTCATCAGACAAGATGGAGTATGTGATTGGAGCCTATATGCTGAAGAAGTAAAGCCTCAATTTCAGAATCATGCTCTTATGGCTCACATCAATGATGGCCCAAATCCAATGCCATCTGAGGTAAAATCTAATCTTTGTAGTGATAAATGCATAGCTGAACTGCAAGGATATCGTGAGCACAATCACAAATTGGCTGATAAAATCAAAGAAGAAAAGGTAAAATCTGAGATGCTTAAAAGAGAAATCAAAAGTTTTGAAATAAAAATCAAATCTCTCATTTCTGATATTGAAAAACTACATGGTGAAAAGTACACTCTTTCAGCTGAGAATGAAGAGTTAACTGAAAAATTAGCACAATCCAGAGCTGAGCAATCAGTTACTGAAGTGAAACTTGAAAAGTTTCAACTGTCTTCAGCTAAGCTGCAAGAGATGCTTGATTCACAAAAGGAGCACAATGATTTGACTGGGATTGGATACAATTCATGTCCTCCACCATATAATGACAATTACACAGTCATGCCTGAATCTGTCACTTTGTCTGATAAAATTGAACCTAAAACTAGTAAAGCTAAAACAATAATAACACAAATCACTAATCCTCAAAATAAACCAAATGTTTACATTGAAACAAATGAGGAGAAAATTAAGTTAGGTCATCCTATCAAAATCAAAGAGTACTCAGACAAGACAGTGAATGTCATTAAACCAAGAAGCCCGGTCAAAGCCATAGTGCCTTTTGTGAAATTTGTTCCTGCAATTTCGAAAGAAAAGCAGAAAGCTGAGATTTCAGTGAAACCTTCTGCTGAAAGCAGTTCTGATTGTGAGATCAAATCTCCAAACAATTCAATTAAATCAGACACAGTTTCACTTCCAAAGAACATCAAAACTCCAAAAACTTCAAAAATCAAAATCAAGGCTGACCCTCAATCGTCAAAACCAAAGGAAGGAGTTGGTTTTGATATTTTTAATAAAGAACATGTAGATCAATTTGAAAGGGAATTGAAGAAAATGGTAAGAAAGCAGAAACAATCTAGGAAGAACAAACCTAGTAGACTTGTGAAAAAAGCTACTAAAAAGGCTGATTCTGCTTCCTCTCCAAAATCAAAGGTTGAAACTCAGTCAAAAACTGGTAAATCTACTGAGGTTTCAACATCAAGATCAGCTTCAAGAGACAAACACATGTATTGTGATGTGTGTGAAATGTCTAATCATAGTACAGATAGATGCTTTTTCAATCAATATTGCTCAATCTGTGACATGAACAATCATTCCACCAAAAACTGCTATTTTAATAAATATTGTTCAGTCTGTGATATGACCAACCACAATACATCTGATTGTTTCTTCAAACAAAAAGGGTTGAGAATTCCTCAACATAAGCACATCTCACCAATCTCATCTGTGAAACCCAAAATCAGAAATCACTTTCTTAATACTCAATTCAGGACTATCATTTCTGATCGGGATAGGGATAACACAACCTAGTCAAGGAAAATACGAGGAAACAAATGTCATAACATCAACCAAACACATGATTTTCATAATTCAAAAATGATGTTTGATAATCAAAAACGGGTCAGGTTTCTTAAAAGAAACAGGGATCAAAGGTTTTATTATTCTTCTGACTCTTCAACTGAAATTGATAAGATAAAACATGCAAAATATCATCAATCTCCCAGAACACCTCACTCAAAGTCACTATTCAGGGAAAAGTACTAAGAAGTTACTATCATGGATAGGAACGGGAAACCCAAGACCATCATGGCTTGGGTTCCACATTCTAACTAAGTTCTGTTGTGCTTGCAGGGTCATTCATACAGGTCCAATAGTTTATGGTACGTGGACAGTGGATGCTCCCGACACATGACTGGAGATCGTTCCCTCCTTCATGATTTCAAGCATATTCAAGGAACTTCTGTGGCATTCGGTGGAGATTCACAAGGTGGCAGAATCACGGGTGAAGGATCTGTGACAAATGGGATGTTGAGCTTTGATCAAGTGAACTACTGTGAACAACTGAATTTCAATCTGCTCAGCGTGTCTCAGATCTGTGACAAGAAATATTCTACTCACTTTACTGACACTCATTGCTATATTCTGAAACCAGGATTTCAAATTCCTGAAGAATGGGTTGTCTTAAAAACACCGAGGAAGAATAACACATATGTCTTAAACCTCAATTTTGCCACACCAATAGAAGAAACATGTCTTCTGTCTAAAGCATCCTTTGATGAGTCACAGCTTTGGCACAGACGATTGGGACACACAAACTTCAAAAACATGAACAGATTAGTCAAGGAAAACCACGTCATTGGTTTACCTCAAAAAGAATTCCATTTCGTGTCTCAAAGGGAAACAACATAAGTCTTCCCACAAGCCAAAACTAATGAACACAAACAACTCTCCATTGAAGTTGCTTCATATGGATCTTTTTGGACCAACTCATGTTATGAGTATTGGAAAGAAACAGTATTGTTTGGTGATCATTGATGACTTTTCTAGATTTACATGGGTCGTCTTTCTACTTCATAAAAACGAAGCGTCCCAATTGATAAAAGATTTTATCACAAAAATTGAAAACAAACTTGATCATAAGGTCAAAACAATTAGAAGTGATAATGGGATAGAATTTAAGAATGAAGATCTGAGTTCATTTTGTACAACAAAAGGCATTGCTCATCAATTTAGTGCAGCTAGAACTCCTCAACAAAATGGGGTAGCTAAAAGAAGAAATAGAACACTGATTGATGCAGCAAGAACCATGCTAGCTGATGCTAAACTGCCAATCACCTTTTGGGCAGAAGCAGTTAATACATCGTGCTTTGTGCAAAATCAAACTTTGATTGTAAAAGAAACTAATAAGACGCCTTATGAACTTCTTTTTCACAGAAAACCATTTATTGGATTTTTAAAGTCATTTGGTTGTCCTGTCTCGATATTAAACACCCGAGACTATTTGGGAAAATTTTCATCTGAGTCTGATGAAGGATTCTTTGTAGGTTATTCTTCTGTTTCAAAGGCTTACAGAGTATTTAATCCTAGATTAAATATTATTGATGAATCAACAAATGTTCAATTCAAGGAACATTCGTTTCCCAAATCTACAAATGGTCCTGACTGGTTGTTTGATATTGACTCTTTTACAAAATCTTTTGATCAATTTCATTTGTCTGATGCAGGAAATCTACATTCAGCAGAATCCTCTTCAGGAGTAGAAAGAAGAGATGAATTTCCAATGATTCCTCCAACTTCTACTGATCAACTAACTGAAGATGTTCCACTACAAGCTGACCCTGTCAGACAACCATCTCAAAATCAATGTGTTTCAACTGAAGCTGGTCCAAGCACACTACCATCTCCTTCAGAAGATCCTTCATCTGAAGTCAGAGATCAAAATCAAGCTACTCCTTCAGTTGAACCTGAAAGAACCTCAAATGATGGAAGTAATCAAAATGCTGCTGATGTTGAAGCAGGAACTGAAACCGGTTTTGATTATTTTCATAACTGTCCCACAGTTCAAGATGAATCGGCCTCTCACCAAGATGATCTGAATTTCTCCAATCTTGATGTAACCATTGCTGGTGAATCAATTCCAACCACCAGAACACACAAGAATCATCCAGTTGAAAGCATCATTGGTGATCTCAATGAACGGGTGACAAGAAGCAAGTCGAGCATAGCAAACATCTGTTTGTTCTCTTGTTTTCTCTGTCAAACAGTACCCAAAAACATCAAAGAGGCTCTTCAAGAAAATAGTTGGATTGAGGCAATGCAGGAAGAGTTGCTACAATTCAAGAAACAAGAAGTATGGCAACTGGTAGACCTCCCCGAAGGACAATACCCTATCGGCACCAGATGGCTGTACCGAAACAAGACTGATGACAGAGGGATCGTCATCAGAAACAAAGCAAGATTGGTAGCACAGGGCTATACACAAGAAGAAGGAATAGATTATGACGAGGTGTTTGCTCCTGTTGCTAGACTAGAAGCCATACGACTATTTCTTGCGTACTCTGCATCCATGAAATTCACTGTTTATCAAATGGATGTAAAGTGTGCATTTTTGTATGGAAAGATCTCTGAAGAAGTCTACGTGAGTCAACCTCCAGGCTTTGAGGATCCTGATTTCCCTCACAGGGTATTCAAGCTTGATAAAGCTTTGTATGGCTTACATCAAGCCCCTCGAAAATGGTATGAGACTCTGTCATCATTTCTTCTTGAACATGGTTATGAAAGAGGGAAGATCGACCAGACTTTATTCAGAAAGAGAAAAGGGAATGAGATGCTGCTTGTCCAGATTTATGTGGATGATATCATATTTGGCTCCACTAACAAACAACTATGCCAAGACTTTGAAGATCTTATGCATTCAAAATTTCAGATGAGTGCTATGGGAGAACTCACATTCTTTCTAGGTCTTCAAGTACAACAAACCTCCAGTGGAATCTTCATCAACCAGTCAAAATATGTAGAATCAATGTTGAAGAAGTTTCACTTTGCAGCCTGTCAGTCCATCAGAACACCGGTTGATACAAAAGTGAAGATTGGTCCAGATCCAGAAGGCAAATCAGTGGATCAGACTCTCTATCGGTCTATGATAGGTTCACTTATGTATCTAACAGCCAGTAGGCCTGACATCATGTTTGGTGTTTGTGTGTGTGCCAGGTATCAAGCAGATCCCAAGGAATCTCACGTGAATGCAGTCAAGAGGATATTCAGATATCTTAAGGGCAAACATGCTCTTGGACTATGGTATCCAAAGGATGGAGACTTCAATCTCTATGCATACACCGACAGTGACTACGGGGGATGCAATTTCAACAGAAAATCCACATCTGGCGGTTGTCAATTTCTTGGTCCCAGACTGGTGTCTTGGCAGTGCAAGAAACAGACCAATGTGTCAGTATCGACGGCTGAAGCTGAGTACATAGCAGCATCAGCTTGTTGCTCTCAAGTTCTCTGGATTCAAAACCAGATGCTTGACTATGGTTTTAACTTCCTGCACACCCCAATTCACATTGACAACACAGCTGCAATGTTTATTACTAATAATCCAGTTCAACACTCAAAAACAAAACACATTGAAATTAGATATCACTTTTTGAGAGATTGTGCTGAAAAAGGGTTAATCAAATTGATTCAAGTTCATACTGACAATCAATTGGCTGATCTATTTACCAAGGCATTTGAACCTAATAGGTTTGAATTCCTAGTTCAATCAATTGGCATGATTAACCTTGAGTAAAATAAAAAAAAAATTATCAAATATCACAAAAATAAGTCTTTTTCTTGAAATTTGTGGCTTATACTTTTTGGGAAATGATATAATTACAGTCGTTATATCATTCACTGTGCTTAATACAAAATTTAAAAGACTGTCATGACTTACCTGATATGTAGGTAGGCTCAACTTGGAAAGGAAGATACATGCTGTGATGAACTAAATAATCATATTCAACTGTGAAATTCTCATCTCAGAGTACTGGTAAGTATCAGCTTATTCAAGTGTATGTGTGTGTAGCAACTCAAACACACCAGATAATGATGAACTATGAATCTCATTCACCTGCATCAGTTTCTTCTTTGTTTTGCTGAGCAAAGACCTGAAGAAACAAGCACATAGTGCTGATGTCATGATCCAAAAGATTCCCAATGTGGAACACATTCACCTTGGATGAATTAACAAAAGAGTATACAAAAAGAATCCCATTATGGATCACCTTCCAAAGTGAAGTGCAAAAGAATCCCAATGTGGATCAAAATATCAAAAGGATCAAAGTAAAAGAATCCCAATGAGGATCAGTGAAATTGAGATCTCATAATTTAAGTAACCTGGTCATGTAAGATGTGAAAGTAGTCTACCATGCATTACATGAGAATGGTTGATCAACCCATGTTTCTGTGTGTGAGGTACATGTTGAATATTCAAATCAATCAAAACATGATAAATGTCACATACAGTATAATATTTACCAAGTATGAGTTTAAGAGGACAAACATACCTTCAATCAATAAGTTCATAAACATGTCTATTTTACAATCAAAAGATTGCACTTGTGTAATGTAGGATTGTTATGATCCCAACAAAAGTATACCTCCTCTTCATGCAAAATTAAAGAGATTTTATGATCCAAAATTTTAAATCCTTAAAATTTCTATCTAAATAAGGATATAAATTTTAGGGGGAGAAATTTAAAATTTTGATCAGTTTGTATAGGTTGTTTATTTCTTAATTTTTATAAAATCAAAACAAAAAGAATCTGACTGTGTTGGTGCAGAAGTTATACTATAGTATCTCAGCTTATGCAGACATTTGGATGCACAAAAGTCCAAGATCAGTCAAACTCTGGGAAACTTGTATGCATCAAACCTGATATACAAGTCAATCCAAGCAAGAATTGACAATCCCAACATCTGTCAAAACTCCATAAGAAACAAGTGAAAAGTATAGACAGTTCTTCATAACAGCCATCAGTTCATCAGAAAACAGAAAAGAATTCAATCTACAAAAACATTAATTTTTGATTAAGTTCAAATATTAATGCGGGTAAGTGCATTGGTTAATGCGGATGAAGGTATCCCTGGCATATAACCAATGCGGGTAATTGTTTTCATACCAGTTAAAACAAAGTGAAACTAATGCGGACAAAAGTGTTCAACCGCATTTGTCTTTGCGGGTAAACCTTTGTTCTACCGCATTTCTTTTTTACTCTTCCGCATTTGAAACAGTACACTAATGCGGATGAACAAATTCTTATCCGCATTTGCTACAGTGTTTTTTAAAGGTCATTCGCATTTGTTTTCAACACTTGTAATATTTGTAAAAGTCATTAAATCTTCTTTTTAAACCAGAATTTAAAAGGTCATTTAATACTTTTCAAATTGAGAGACTTTACAGTGCGACGAGCGGTCTTCACATTTGTTCATCCCTATCATCTAAAATTCATCACCTGTGATCTAAGACTCATTCACCACAAAAACTTCTCATCTTCGATTCATTACAACAGTATTATCGAAGAAAAGGTGAGTTTCTTCAAAGTTCTTAACCTAAAACATCGAACAGTCAAAAAACTGATTTTGAACATAGAACTCTAGGTTAAGAATCAATCACCAAAAGTAACATCAAACCAAGGTTTAAATGACATTTTCGAAGGCAATGTTAATCAATAACAAGAATTTAACCTCCTACAATCGGATTACAAAACCTTGTTCATGTCAAGAACAGGGGACAATCAATTCTGAAAAAGTGAATGTCAAAACCTGATGTTAATGATTAAAAGATGTTAAAACCATATGAATAATCTATATAAACTTGCAAAACATATAAGAGTGATTATACATGACAAAGTCAAGTTGTGTATGGTACACATGTTCACTTAACTTTGACCATTAAAAGACAAACTAAGACACACCTTGATTTATGTATTACAATCTGTCAATTACAGTTGCATCTTCTAATTCATATGCCTCTAATGCAGGTTTCAATGGCTAATCTTACATGGAGCAAGCTCCATAATGTTAGTGGCTATCTTGATCCTGATGTTACTGAGGCAGAGGGTTTGAGAGACATGATCAGATTCATCTTAACTACCAGTTGTTCATGCTATTACAGTTAGGCCTATCATCTATGAGAGACTCATAAGGTCATTCTGGAGCACTGCTGAGGTGACAGAGATAGATGGTGTAAGGACTCTGTCAGGAAGAATAACTCCTGATCATAATTTGGCCATTACTGAACAGACTGTGAGACAGTGTCTGCAGTTTGGTGATGATGCCAACTCTCCTCTGGAATTAGAAGATGATGAAATCATAACTTTCTTTGCAAACATTGGGTATGAGGGAGGTTATGAAGGAAAGCAGATCGTCAAGGGGTTGGTTGACTTGCAATGGAGATTCCTCATTCATCTCTACCAACATTGCCTGTCAAAAAGAAAGACTGGATGGAATGACATATCAGTGACCACCTCTTCTGCTATATGTGCTCTGTGCACAAACAGGCCATTCAACATGTCTGCTTATGTGTTTAATGGTCTGGTGTCAAACATTCAGGAGGGTAGAAGATACAAGTTCCTCATGTATCCTAGATTTCTGCAGTGTCTCATCAATGAAGCTTTCCCTGAGATTATACCTGAAGGACCAGTGATGGATATTCCTCACTACAATGCAAAGTCCTATCAGTACATGAAGAAGAGAGACCCCAGGAATTTCTACAGTGGCACATTTGCTCCTCTATTACCCTGGATGCTGGAACAGATCAACCAAGATGAGCATATTGAGGAACAAGCTCAAGAGGTTTCTGATGCTGAGCCTGTTCATGAAGAAGAGCAAGCTGCTCCTAGTCAACACAATGTTGATGAGCAAGCTGATGTAGCTGAAGAAGGACAGAGGCCAGTGTCACCACAGGTTGATGTAGGTGGTGATCCTCACACTGGGCCTTCCGTTCATGAAGCTGAGATATCCTCTTCATCCTCTCCATATCCCATCCCCTCACCACAAAGATCACCAATTCCCTTTCCACAAACACAGCCCATCATCTCTTCACACATATCACCCATACACTCACCCCATATTTCACCAATTCATCTTTCTCCTACATCTCCTGTTCATGCATCCCCTGTCTCTACTGAGCCTGTTGAGTTTGTTGATTCTACCAGCTCTTCAGAAGAATCCAAATCATCATCTGATGAGGAGGATCATCGAAAGAAGATACCTGTGAGACAAGTTACTTCTGAGGCCGCTCCATCTGAGAGTTATGCTGAGTCAGAGGCAATCAGGCCTGATGCAAAAGATGAGATGATATCAGAACTGTTGCAAAAAGTAGCCAAGATGGAGAAACTCCTAAATAGAAGATCTAGTATCATTCAAGACAGACTTCTAGAGTTAGATGAAAAGGAAAAAGAGTTAAAAGAGATGAAAGAGAAGTATGAGACTGAAAAGAAAGAGAAAGATAAGGAGATAGAAAGCCTAAAGGCTGCTCTTCAACATTCAAAGGATGAAGTCAGTGGTCATGTGGACACTTTGACCATCCAAACCATTGCAATGGAGGAACAAGAAAGCCTGCTGGAAGAGCAATCTGATATAATCATGTCTATGCAAAAACAGATAGAAACTTTGAACAAAAGAGTTTCTGAGTTGGAGCTGATAATCATGATAAATCAAGAGGTTGAAAAGAAAAGAAAGGATGATGAAGGTGATAAAGATGAGGGTGGCAAGAAGAAAGATGATGACAAAGAAGAAGGAGGTGAAAGTTCCTCAGAAGAGAGTGATGATGATTCTCCTCCTGCTAAGAAATTGAGATCTTCTGAGCCTGAAAAAGAAGCTGAATCAAGTAGATCCAAGCCACAAGAACAAGTTTGGCTATGGTACTGTACACCAGCAAAGATCATGAAGAAACACACACTGAAGAATCAGAGTTCAGTGATATGATCAAGGCTCTTGATAGCTTCACTGCTGAAGATTTCATCATTGATGATGAATTCTGGGAATTTATTGGAAATCAAGGTCAAGTTTCTGAGCCCATTGTAGTGATATCTCAATCTCCTGTCCCTCTTGAGAAGGAATTGAGCCTTCAGCTTGTACCTGTTGTGACTCTCACTGAGGAGCAAAAAGAATTGATCAAAAGGCTCTGTGAACAACAACAACAAAAGGAAGAATCAGAACTAGAGTCAATAGAGAAAATCCCATCAGCTGCTGAAGAAAAGGAAGCTGAAAAATCGCCTAAAGAAGCTGAAATAGCTGAACCCTCTTCTGGTCCAAGAGTACAAACATATACCAGAAAGAGAAAGTACCTGTCTGAAAAGGAAAAGGGTAAAAGGCCTATAGAAGAAGATCCTCCAAAGAAAAAGCATCAAGATGATCCTCGGAGCCTAGTTGTTATTGCTCAATTTTTAGAAGAACATGAAAAGGCTGAGGAACAACTGAAAATGAGGTCAGTGGGCATAGACCTCGAAGAAGGAGAGATAGAGGGTGGATATGTGATTGATGAACACATAGACAGAGAAAGCCCTGAAAAGCCTGAACCCTCTGTCCAAGAAATGTTAGATAAAGCCCAAACAGATGATTTGATGACCAAAGCCTTATTTCTCATCAATCATGGCTATGATCCAGATGAAGTCTTTGGGATGACATATGAGGGGATGATAGCAGAAGAAGAAAAGCTAAACAAACTGTTGGACCCTACTGTTGAAACTGAGTATGAAAAGACTCATTCTCCCAAAACTCAAGCTGATAAACCATCTTCAAAAGCCAAGCAGACTGAAGCCTCTCAATCATTATATCCTGATCCCTATTCCATGACTGACAGGGAATTGAAGGATTATCTGTCTACTCAAGGGTATACTAAAAGAAAATTGGCCAATATGAAGACTAATTCCCTAAGGGCTGCCATCCTTAGGATGATAAATGAAAAGAAAGAAGGCTGAAGAAAATGGAAGATGAGATCATCAAAAAGCCTAAAACAAGATTATCTGCACAAGATATCCAGCTCACCCATAGAGATCATGAGTCTTTGGCACATGTTCTACACAGAAATCCAGAGTGGTTTGCTGAGCCTTCCCAGTTAATACTTCAAGAGGGGCTTACCACTGCTAAAATGATCAAAGGTGTATCTACTCCACATGGCAAGACTGATCAGAAAATTATTGCCTGGAAGTATGATAGTGACTGGAATATGTTTATGGTCAAACAGATCTCAGGGTTAGTTCAATTCTTCACTGAGTATACTGCTTTAGTGAACTCCCTGCAGATTCATGATCTGAAAGAACTAGCTGAACTGGAGCTCATCAATCATCAGGCTATGTTCAGAGGTTATGAGTTTGAAGACATTATGAGAATGTTCAAAAGGACAAAAAACTTCAAATCTCTTAAGGCTATCTGTATGAGGAAAGATAGATCCTTTGTTAACCTTCTAGAGAAGAAAAAGACAAAACCAGCTGAAGAGGTTGTGTTTCCTGAGCTCAAGGTGAAGCCAACTGAATCTTTAAAGAGAAAGATGGTAGCTGGAACTCATTCCTCCAAACCAATCTCAAATGTTTATTATGATGAAAAGACATATGAGTTGGTTATTGAAAGAAAATGGGAAGGAAAAGAAGGTGCAGAAATTAGATTGTTTAGTGGATATGAAGTGAGATTGCTAGATGAATCTTATATCCACTACATATACACCAGGCACTTCAGAGAGTTAAACAATAAGTTGGGTGAGGAAGGCATGTACTTTTTCTTAAAATGTATAAAGATTCTGAAGATGGCCTTTGACAGAATCAAAGCTAAAAGAGAGCAGAGAAGAAATAAGAAGACTCCCTTGCAATTAGGGAACATAGTGAAGCTAGAAGTGGATGTTGATGGAGCTTTGTTGATCCATAGAGATGGGTTGTCCACTATGTCAATATGGGAACCCATTTCTTTGAAAAAGTTGCCTATGGAAGCCATCTACACAATGAGCCAAATGAAGATCCATGTGCTAAACCGAGAAAAGATGACTGAAGACAATGACTTTGTCAACATGATAAAGGCAATTTTGGATCCCTCACAAGCAGAACCTCTCATCCCTCCTCAAGTTGCTCAAGACTCAGCAGAATCCTCACAACCTCATCCACCATCAAGACCTTGAAGTAAATAGGATGTATAATCCTTAAGGGGAGTATTGTTGGACCCTGAAAGGATCATACATGCCAATTCAATTGGTGGATTGATAGTTGTTCTGCTAAAATCTCCCCAAGTCCAAGATCTAATGCGGATGAAGAATCTGCATCAACAATTGAAACCAAGTGTCGGCTATCCGCATTTGTATATGCGGATGACCATTGAACAAATGCGCTTGTGTTTGTTCTTCCGCATTAACAAATGCGGATGGTCATCAACAAATGCGCAGTGTTTGTTCATCCGCATTTGTCAATGCTGATGACCAAACACCAATGCTCATGATCAACTCAACATCCGCATTTGTCAATGCGGATGACCAAGAAGAAATGCTGACAAGATTAGAACATCCGCATTAGTCAATACGGATGTACAGAAGAAATGCTGATGAAGACTTTTGTACTTAGACTAGTTCTGATGTATAGGTCAGGGTTAGTTTAGACTTTTGTTCAGGCATATGTCAGCCTATAAATAGAATAGAAATCCTCGTATGAGAGGGGACTGGGACTGACTGTTGTTAGACATTAGACAATCAGAATATTTTTGCTTTGTAATATTTCAAGGTGTATCATTACAGTTCATGCTGAAAACCCTAGCATTCATTGTAACCGTTTTTCACCTTCTTTAATACAAAGAGCATTTATGAGTATTATTCAGCATTCAATGTTCTGTGATTGTTTGATTTCGCCTTACAATCATTGACTCAATCATCATATTCGGTCCTTGTTGATTCACATCAACAGAGAATATCATTCTCAAACCCAGTCAACCTGCAATTCAACTTAGTCAGTTTCCAGTCTCCATACATCATTTTAAGCATATTCTTAGCTCAGATCTATCAGTCTAACACTTAGAACATCTTAAACATTTATACAATCATCATGAAAATTATAAAACATAACTATATCATCATAACAACCGTACCATATATGGAAAATCATAATTTGCTTCAAAAACATCAGTTAAATATGCATACCAGCCACAAATAAGTAGAGAACATTTAAAAGAAGGGATCTAGAACTCACTTCTAACTGCTTTCGAGTAAAACTCCTCCAAACCCGAGAGCCACCTAGAGTTATAGCACCTAAACACATGAAAACACACAACCAAACACATAAAAACACTTAAGGATCGGTTTAGAAGCTGAAAACTCAACTGAAACCGAGAAAAACACCAGAGAATCTTACCTTTTGAAGACTTTCTCTCTCTAAAACCGGGTGAAACTTCTTCTTCTTACTTCAGTCGAGACTTCTTGCATGAGAGAGAGAAGTATGAGCGGCCTTATCACCTTTTTGAACCCATTATGGGTAAGTTTGGCCGTTGCCCGCTTTTAACCCTTTGTTTTATAATAATTCTCTTTTTCTCCCTTGCTTTCTTTTCTTTTCTTCATGCTAAAATTTTCTGGGTGTTACAAGTCCACCCCTTATATAGGTTTCGTCCCCGAAACCTATCACTCCTCAAACAGCTGTGGGTAATGCTGTCTCATTTCCTCCTCAGTCTCCCATGTAGACTCAGATCTCTTCCTGTGTCTCCACTGTACTAGCATAAGTGGAACCACTTTATTCCTTAGCCTCATCTCTTTTCTATAAATGATGGCTACTAGCTGCTCCTCATAATTGAGCCATTCATCCACCTCGATATCCTCTAGTGGCACGATCATATTGTCATCGGCCAAGCACTTTCTTAGGTGAGATACATGGAACGTTAGATGAATTCCACTTAACTCATCGGGTAGCTCCAGTCGATAGGCCACCTCTCATACTCGGGCAATGATTTGGAAATGCCCTATGTACCTCGACTTAACTTTCCCCGCTTCCTAAACCGAATGATCCCTTTTCAAGGCAAGACCTTCAGCATGACTCTATTACCCATCTTGAATTCAATCAGTCTACGTCTCTTGTCAACATACGACTTTTGTCTATCTTTGGCTGCCTTCATAAAAGCCTTAATCTTTTCCAACTTTTCGGTTGTAGCCTCGATCACCTCAATACTCCCTATCTCCTTCTGCCCGATGTCACCCCAACATACAGGCGTTCTACAATTCCTACCATATAGCATCTCATATGGAGGCATACCAATGGTGGCATGATAATTGTTGTTATGAGAATTTGGCTAAGAGGTAAGTGTTCAGCCCAACTTCCTCTGAAATCAATGACGCATGCTCGTAGCATATCCTCCAGTGCCTGAATCGTCTTCTCCGACTGACCGTCTGTCTGAGGATGGTAAGCCGTACTGATATGTAACCTCGTCCCCATCGCTTCATGAAATCCTTTCCAAAACTTAGATGTAAACCGAGTGTCACGGTCAGACACGATAGACAACGGTACACCATGACGAGTCACTATCTCTTTGATGAACAGATCCGCCAACCTCTCAGATGAATACGTCTCATGGATCGGTAGAAAGTGAGAACTTTTCGTCACACGATCAACTCTCACCCATATGGCATCTTATCCCCTTGCCGTACGCGGTAACTTCATAATGAAGTCCATGGTGATGTGCTCGCATCTCCACTCGGGTATATCCAAGGGTTTGATCTTCCCATATGGCTTCTAGTGCTCCGCCTTCACTTGTAAACAAGTAAGGCACTTACTCACATACCCCGCAACATCATGCTTCATTCCTGGCGACCAGTAATATTTCTTCATATCATGATACATCTTTGTAGCACCGGGATAATTGAGTATCGAGTCTTGTGAGCCTCATCCTTGATCTTCCCACGCAGAACCCCATAACGAGGAATCCACATCTGCCCCGATCGAGTCCGGACACCAATAGTGTTCTCCCCAAACTCGACGACTAGACCTTTCATCCTTTCGGAGTTCATCTGATCTTCTTTTAGCGCTTCATCATTAAATTACTTAATCTACTTCATCACATCGGAGGTCATAACTAGCTGATAAGCTTTCACCCGAATTGACTTGGGTTTCTCTTTTCGGCTAAGGGCATCTGCCACCACATTGGCCTTGCCCGGATGGTAATGGATCTCACAATCATAGTCTTTGATCAACTCTAACCATCTCATTTGCCTCATATTGAGATCCTTCTGCTCAAAGAAGTACTTCAAACTTTTGTTAGCGGTGAAGATGGTGTGCTTCGTCCCGTACAGGTAGTGCCTCCAAATCTTCAATGCAAAAATCACAGTCACCAACTCCTAGTCATGAGTAGGGTAGTTAGCCTCATGGATCTTCAACTTTCAGGACGCACAGGCTATAACCCTTCCCGTTGCATCAGCACGCAACCCAATCCCAAAAAGAAGCATTTGAATAGACCACTAAGTCTTCATTCCCTTGTGTAACGTCAAGACAGGAGCTTGAGTCAATCTTGTCTTTAACTCTTCGAAAGCATTCTCCTGCTCTTGACCGCATACGAACTTCATATCCTTACGGGTTAATTTGGTCAATGGTGAAGCTATCTTGGAAAAGTCTTGGATGAATCTTCTGTAGTATCCCGCAAAACCCAAGAAACTGCAGATCTCAGATGGCATCATTGGAGTCTTCCATTGCATCGCCGCCTCCACCTTTGCCGGGTCCACCATAATCCCTTCAGAATTAACCACATGACCTAAAAATTGAACTTCCCGCAACCAGAACGCACATTTGGAGAACTTAGCATACAGCTTCTCTCTTCTAAGCGTCTCCAATACCTCATGAATGTGACCAGCATGCTTGTCTTCACTCTTCGAATAAATCAGGATATCATTGATAAACACAATCACTGATTTATCCAACATCGGCCGACACACCCGATTCATTAAATCCATAAAAGCAGCTGGCGCATTGGTTAAACTGAAAGACGTAATGAGGAATTCGTAATGCCCATATCGTGTTCGAACAAGTCATCAATCCTTGGTAGTGGGTACCGGTTCCTCACCATCAACTTGTTCAACTCATGGTAGTCGATGCACATCCACATGCTACCATCCTTTTTCTTTACAAACAAGACCGGAGCACCCCAGGGAGAGATACTCGGTCGGATGAACCCCTTATCTAACAACTCTTGTAGTTGAATCATCAATTCCTTCTTCTTAGATGGAGCGAGACGATACGGCGCCTTTGCAACAGGTTGGGCAACAGGCATCAGATCAATCTGGAACTTGATCTCGCGGTCAGATGGCACCCCTGGTATGTCTTTGGGAAACAGATCAGGGAAATCGCATACTGCCGGCATGCCTAATAGCCGAGGCATGGTAGCATCCACATCCTTCACATAGGCCAGGTAAGCACCACACCCTCGTCTCATAAACTTCTCTGCCGTGATCAACGAGATCACTCGCCGTGTAATGTACTCCTTGTCTCCATGTACCGTAACCAAGCTGCCATCGAGCGTAGTCAAACGAATCGTCTTCTTTTGGCACACGATGTTCGCTTCGTAGGCCGCTAACCAACCCATCCCTAACACCACATCAAAACCTCCTAGGGCCATCACATACAATCTAGCAGGAAACTTATGACCATCCAACTCTACGAGACAATCGTCTATCACATTAGTCACCTTAGTAGACTTTCCTATCACTGTATCTATATAAAAAGGCATGTCTATCCTCTTATTCTTACCATGCCTTACACGACAAAAGGTAGCAGATACAAAACTTCTTCTAGCACCCGAATCGAAGAGCACAGAAGCATACAATTGGTTTACCAAAAACATACCTGAAACTACTTTAGGGTCCACTCTAGCTTCTTCCTGGATCATGTTTAATGCCCTTGCCTTAGTTTTGGTACTCTCACTTCTCCCTTTCTCACCCATAGTCTGGGTCCCTGAGCTCCCTACTCCATCCTTCTTGCAATCTCAGCCAGAGTGACCTACTTCCCCATATTGATAACTTCGTAGTACCCTGCACTCTTTAGCATAGTTGCCTTCTCCTCCACACTTAAAACACTGGTTCTTCCCCACTCTACATTCACCCATGTGAACCTTCCCACACTTGTTACATTCCCTCCTGTTGTTCCCCTTACTTAATCCTGGGCGACGATCGTCAATCCTCATCTTCTTTTCCCCGATCCCATAGTTGTCACCCCTGAACCTCTTCCCATTACCGTTCTTGTTCCAACTCTTCTCAACCTTCATCTAAATTGGCACCGGGTCCCTCTCATCATACAATCTTCCGGCCAAATCTACCGCAGACCTAAAAGTGCTTAGTCTAGCTGCTATCATGTTCCTCCTAATGCCCATGGGCAAACCCTGCATGTACCTTTTAATTTTCTTGGACACTGGAGTTACTAGATCCAGCCCAAGTCTTGAAATTTCATTGAACTTGGTGGTACACTCTTGATGAGTCATGTTTCCAGCCTCCAAATGCAAGAACACCTTCTTAATTTTTTCTAACTCCCGATGTGGACAATAGTCCTCCAGTACCAGTTCCTTCAAATTCTACCACCTCACCCTTGCTATAGACCGTTTTCACTCAGCTTGGACAATGTTGTCCCACCAGCATAATGCTGAGTCAATGAAAGAATGGGAGGCAAACTTCACCTTTTGATCCTCCCGGTACTCACTGATGTCTAGGACTACCTCCATCTCTTGAACCCAACAGTGAGTAGCAGTAGCATTGCCGTTACAGTCAAAGGTCAGGGTTTGAACCTCCGAAATGCCCTATAGGTGCACCCCTTAGTGGTCTCCTTCTCCTCCTCACTATCATCATCATGAATTACAACATTGGGCTAGATGGCTCTTCCTCTATTTTCTCCTTCTTCCTAGCATCATCAGTTCTTTCACCCTCCTTTTCAGCCCTTAACACTTAGGTCACTACTGAGGGCAACACATGTTGCATGACGTTGTAGACCTCGTCAGCAATAGCTTCCTTTACCATAGACTTGAGGGTAGCTAATCCTGCACCCTCTTGGTGGCTATGGAGGTCTATGTCCTCATGAATTGTCTCAAGAGCCTTAGCCTTACTCCTGGTGACACGTGGCCCAGTAGTACGCCCGCCACGAGCACCAGCTCGGGTTGCCTTCCCAGATTTCCTACCCGCTATAAGATCTACTCCCTATAAGATTCAAACACTAACAAGGTCATTCATGGTAATAGCTTAGATTATATCAAGTATAGTAAGTCCTTAATTATAGTGGCCAGTTGTGATTAGCCACTTACTTTACTCTTCATCCCCCAAACATTCCCTATCCAGACTGCATCAGTATCCAAATCTACTAAGCACATAAATCAAATAACACACGCAGGTAATACTGGTTAACTTTATGAAAAATTACTTGATGGCGCGTAGCTACTTAGGCTGGCATCCCTCCAATTGGTCCCATTTTCAGCTTAGGTTTTGAAAAATAATTTACCCAATTCTCTTAAACTTTGGCTCTGATACCAACTTGTAAGGCCCCGATCCTGGAAACCCCACAGTTGGTCATTGATAGCACTTTTCATATTAAAACACATTCGGATTCATCAAAACAAGAAAACCTTACAGCAGAATAATTTAATAGAAACCATAGCATTCATTAACCATTACTTTTTCCAAGAAATACATTATTGTTGCTAGTTACAAAAAGAACAACTAGTTGCATTTCAAAAAAAATATATAACTTTTCGGCGTGTCATGGATTCTAGTCTTTATTTGCTAGGTAGCTTCAACCTCATGCCATTCCCAGCAACACCATTACCTGCCAACTAATATGCATATAAAAAGTAAGCGTTACTGAGTGAGTTCTAGTTTAATAATATAGAAAATATACTTTTGTAAACTTGACTTGGTGATCATTCATTATTATACAATAATCAATCATTAAGAGATTCTTTAACTTTCTTTCTTTCATTATCTTTCACTTTCATTGTCTAGGTTTGCACAAAGCAAGAGCCTATATTGTTGGTTGGCAACAAATGCCGAACCCCTGTCGGCAAACGATTTTTTGGTAGCTAACCCATTCGAAATTTGACCCACACTGCTGGGCACGAAGCCTGCTCATGAATACGGGTCCTATTGATTTGGTCAATCCCCAGGATTAGACCCCAAATGTGCATCCTAAATCAGTCAAACATCAGTTGAGCTAACGACAACATGGTCGTGCACCTCATTCCATTGTGCTTGTAAGGCTTTCCATTGTTTATAAGGGCCCGAGGGGTAACATTCATTTAGTTCCACTGTCTTCTTTTATTTCTTTGTGTCCACTTGGTTAGAAATAATACTTTTAAAATATTTATCGCCTTATAATAATAGGAGACATAATAAATATTATCCATAACAGCAGGCCATAAGAAAAGAATCAAACATTAGAAACATTAAACAAGCATAATCTTTCCTTATACATCAGTACTTAACACTTAAATTCTATTCCCAAAATTTCAGAATAAATCTAAGTCCCCAAAGATATGCGGATGAACAATACTAAATGCGAATGAACAAATGCGGATGAAGGTCTTCAGAAAATATTCTAAGTGTCTAAAAGTATACGGGTGAACCAAATGCGAATGAAAAAGTCCAAATACGGATGAACAAGTCCAATGCGGATGAACAAGTCCAAATGCAGATGAACAAAATACTCAACTATGGAACATAAAACCAATGTGGTTGAATGCTCAGCAAATGCGGATGAAGACCAGGAAATGCGGGTGAACACTTAACAAATGTGGATGAACACTTCACAAAATGTGGATGAACACTTAACAAATGCGGATGAACAAATGCCCACAACGGACAGCCAAAGTCCACAGCGCATGACCAAGTCCACAGCAGACAGTCAAAATGCCTAAGTGCCCACAGCGGACATCCAAAGTCCATAGCGGACATGCAAGTCCACGGCGGATAGTCTAATTGCCTAAGTTTCCACAACGGACATGCAAAGTCTATCACCTGCAATTCAACTTACTCAATTTTCAGTCTCCATACATCACTTTAAGCATATACTTAGCTCAAATCTATCGGTCTAACACTTAGAACATCTTAAACATTTATACAATCATCATGAAAATCATTAAACATAACTATATCATCATAAACAACCGTACCATACATGGAAAATCGCAATTTGCTTCAAAAACATCAGTTAAATATGCATACCAGCCCCAAATAAGTAGACAACATTTAAAAGAGGAGATCTAGAACTCACCTCTAACTGCTTTCGAGTAAAACTCCTCCAAACCCGAGAGCAACCTTGAGTTCTATCACCTAAACACACAAAAACACACAACCAAACACATAAAAACACTTAAGGATCGGTCCAGAAGCTGAAAACTCTACTGAAACCGAGAAGAATACCATAGAATCTTACCTTTTGAAGACTTTCTCTCTCTAAAACCGGGTGAAACTTCTTCTTCTTACTTCAGCCGAGACTTCGTACATGAGAGAGAGAAGTATGGGTGGCCTTATCACCTTTTTGAACTCATTATGGGCAAGTTTGGCCCTTTCCCTCTTTTAACCCCTTGTTTTACAATAATTCTCTTTTTCTCCCTTGCTTTCTTTTCTTTTCTTCATGCTAAAATTTTCCAGGTGTTACATAGTATCCAGTAGAGTCCCCAGTCTCCTTCTTAACCTCTTTTCTTCTTCTGTTAAAACATCTGAATTGATTGCAAGAAGTTGGAGAGCTTGGTCCAGTGTTCCCCTAGGCAGATCAGGGAATGAATCTCTTGTGAGGGAACTGGAAGAGCCGTCAATATATTTGAGCTTAATTGTCTCTTCGTCATAAGAGATGTCACTCAGTGTTGTGCAATTGATGAGCTTCTTCGTGATATCCTTAAACCCTTCTAAGGTTAGGGGCTTAGATGTTTCAGAAGATGGTTTGGTTAGAGATTGGGTTTTGGGTTGTGTTTTGGTATTGAGGATAGGTACTGGAGGTGGTTGTTGGGAAGCAGAGGGTGAGGGTGTAGGTAAAGCTGATGGTGTGGGTTTAGGGGTGTGAGGCTTAGTGGTTGGTTTAGTTTTGATAGGGAAGGAAAAAGGTATGGGTGTAGGTTGTGCTGGTTTGGGTGTTGGTGTTGGTTTGGGTGCCATCTTCTGAATAGTTGATGTTTGAATTACCTCCTGCCTTCTTCTTAAGCGAATGTTAGCCTTGATGTTGCTGACATGTCGCTATAGGGTCTTCAGTGACATGGGACCCACTTGCTTGCCAGAGAAGCCAAATTCTATAAGATAATTTTTCATCCATTCCTTATCTCCCTTCTTCTTGGCATCAGCAAGTTGTGCCTCTTCCTTCTTCTTCTTCTTCTCCCTCAGCTTCTCCCTAGCATCCTTTTTCCTTTCTTTGTTGATCTGATCTTATTCTTTGTTGAAAAGAAACAAGATCATATCATAATTGTGAGGTGCCAACTCCTTTTGAGAATAGCCTCTAGATCAGAGAAAGGCTATCCTCTCCATCCTTTCCCTTTCCGTAGCCTCCTCCTTCCTTTTCCTATTCTCCTTCTCTTCGGCCAACCTTGCTGCATCCTCTCTTTCCTTTTGCAGCAAGGTAGCCTTCTCTATCTTCACAAGCTCATCAAGTGGTCATAGAAGAATTTCTTCAATGGCTACTCCCAGGTTGATAAGCCTGTCAGTGACCTCCACTCTCTTTTTGTTGTTGATACATTCTTGAGCAACTACGGTTGCTTTACTACTTGCAGCCAACAGCTTCCCAGTATCAACTCATCCTTTCTTCTTGAGCTTTTCCAATCTTTCCTCCTCTAGAAGCTCCTCAGCAATAAGCTTCCTCTTCCCTTTAGGATCAGAGGAAGATTCAGCCTTTGGAGACTGAGGTTTAGAGGATTCAGGTTGGAAAGAAGGGGTTTGAACTTGTGGTGTTTGGGAGGGAGGGGTTGTAAGGAAGTCCTCACTGTTTACCTCAGAAGCTAGGTCAAGAATGGCTTCTGTGATGAACAGATCATTGGACGAGGAAGACAGTTCAAGTTTTCCTTCCGCAGCTTGGATTTCTACTTCGGAAGTAATTGGAACTGCACTACCTGTCCCTTCCAAATTGGTTGTTGGGCCATGAGTCTGTATATCCCCTTCGAAGTTAATATCAGGTTTAATAGAGACCTTAGGTTGACCAACTTCCTTTTCAGAGGTAGGTGATGCACTCAGCTTTTGAAGCTCCTCAGCTCCAAAGTAGGCAACGGCTACAACAGGGGAAGGTTGTTCAATGGATGAGCTTATCAGAAATGTGGTTAAAATCCTGTTGAAGTCTATAAGCATTTGGATCCACTTGAATAGTAAAGGGAGCTATTTGAGGGAAGATAGTTGTAGGGTGTTGCTGTGTAGGGTAAAAAGAAGATATGGCATCAAGGGAAGTTATTGTTATAGCAAGACATGGTTCTCATGTCTTTGTTTCTATACATTATCCCCATTTTTTGATAGCATCATCTTAAGAAGTAGATGAGCTAGAGAAAGAACTTAAAGAAACCTGAGTATGTACATGCCTAATAGACTTCTCAATCTGTGTCTCAGCTAGTTGAACCTTGAGATTTTCAATCTCAAGTTTCTGAGTGGCAGACACGTCTTCTAAAGTCTTAACCTTTAATTCAAGGTTTGAGACTTTAGAAAGCAGGTCTCTGATAATGAGTTTTAGGCTACCCTCATCTTCTTTTGAAGAATCATTGGGAGATAAGATAACATAACTAGTATGTTCATCATCACCACCAGTTATGGTTTCTTGGCACCCTCGATACCCTTGCGTACTGATGTCTCTTTTAGAGTGATCAAGGGGAAAGGTTGCCATAGACTCAGTTCCACTAATGTTACCACTGTCCTAAGAGGTTAGTGAAACACTCTCAGTAGTAGCAGCTGAGCCTACATGAGTCACCTCCATACCAGTTGGACTCACCTCAGTTAGGTAAAACTGATGTGGGCTAGACATTAGAGGTTCCCTGGGGTAGTTGATCTTGAGAGTAGTATGGTAGATCAACATCATGGCCCGAATGAAACATAATGTCCTCATCAGGTCGGGTGAATAGGTCAATGAGGGATAAGGAGATTAAATCTAATGACCCGAGACCTTGGTCAGCACCTAAGGGTTCTTCTGCTAGATCAAATGACTCGATGATGTTGGTGTCCCTTTTTGGCTGCTCAGGTGAGTGTTGAGACTCACCCTGAGGGCTAAAGGCTTGGCTTTTGGGCTCATTAGCTTGAGACTGAGGAGGCTCACTGCTGACATTGAGGTCAATAGTGGAGGATAGTTGGACCTCTGGCTAAGTGGGAGCCCTGAGTTCCACTCGAGCCTTTTTGGTTTGAACAGAGGGGACCTGATCAATCAGAGTAGATTGGTCAGGGGTTCGTTTGGGGAGTCTTGCATAAGTAATCTTAATTGGGTGGGAAGAAGTGATTGGTATTTGAGTGGTGGTGTCTGGTGTGGGTTCATCAACTGCTGGGCTTACAGGGATATCCGCAGGAGCCGTTGGCTCGCGCATACCTGGAAGAAGATCAGTAAATCTTCCAAAAAAGTTGGTGGACACCTTCTTCAAAGTTTTGAAGATTCCAGGCCGCATGTGATGGACCAGTAGAATGTCTGCACATTGTAGTCTATCCTAGTCCAACTCACAGTTGATTATATGCTGAATGAACCGGGGATACATGTAGAATGGATCCCGGGTGAGATTGCCTTTTAAGTTGTTTAGCATAAAACGTGAATAGTTGAAGCGTAGGCCTTTTACCAACCTATGGACTAGGCAGCCCAAATCATATGGGATTTGATCCCATCCCCCTGACTTGTTGGATAGGCAGTGCAGCAAGAACTTCCAATTGTAGGAGAAGTTAAATTTATAGACTGTAGACTTACTCATATCACCGCCGTATCCTATCTGAGTGTAAGTGTCTTCTAACTCAGATTTGGGGAATTCAATATGGGCGCCCTCATCATGAAGCTCCAGATGCTCCCTGATGGTTGATTCAACAATGGTGATCTCTAGCCCGCAGATCCTCAATCTGATGACCCTTTCATCATTTAGTGTTTTAATTTGATCATTGGCCCACAATTCGGCCATGTGGTTAGAGTAGATGGTGGGGTTAACAGTGTGGGCCGTGAAGTATGCCGATTGGGATACAAATTTGACGATAGGGGCAAAGTTGGCATCCTTTGAAGAATCAAGGATAACGACCTGATTATGTTGGGGATTTAGGGCCATTGTTAAGAGGTATAGTTGGATTGAAGGAATTTGAGAGTGAGTGAAGAAGATAGTGGTAATTTGGGGCTTTTACTGTGGTAAAGAAAGTAAAGAAAGAGAGTTGAAAATTTTAAATGGGGGTTAAAAGAAAAAATCAAACCGATAAGGTGAAAGGACAGTTTAGGTTTTGATTTGATAGGGGGGGGGGTAAGATAAACCATTTAAATTATTCCAACAATCATCAATAAAATTTTACTTCCAAGAGAAAACACTTGTGTTTTTAAGTATTATCTTCCGAAGCCATTTTTGCTTCCGAAAGCAAACCATGTCTTAGTGACAAGTTAGCTTCCGAGAGTACATTCTTCTTTTGAGAATAGAAGTTAGTAAGCTTCAGAAGTAAATTTGATATATGATCAATTCTTCTTCCGAGGCTAAAAACTCTTTGGAAGATAATATTTATGCAGAGGAATTTGCCTTTGGAAGATGGATAAATATCTCTTCCGAGGGTAAATTTCTCTTCGGAAGTATTCACACTTAGATTTTTGAAGAAAGCCTTTTTGTGATAGGGCTTAGATTTTATTTAGACAACATAGACAAGACATATTTAAAAATGTTTTTCAGAAAAGAAGAACTAGTCAATGTTAATCATCCCAATAGCTATAATTAAATATTTAAATCTTTGTTCATCAAAGGCTTTGGTGAACAAGTTAACATATTGTTCATTTGAATTCACTTTGACTACCTTTATTAGATTTTTCTCATGAATATCTCTAATGAAATGATACCTAATGTCGATATGCTTTGTCTTGGAGTGCTTGACCGGATATTCTGTGATATAAATGGCACTCTTGTTGTCTATGTCGATAGGAATCTCCATGAAGTTGAAACCATAGTCCAACATCTGATTTTTGAATCCATAGAAGTTGAGCACAGTAGCTTGCAGCAACAATGTATTTAGCTTTAGCAGTTGATGTAGTGACACATGATTGCTTCTTGCATTGCCAGGAGATAATCATTTCACCAAGAAATTGACATCCTCTGAATGGGGTTTTCTTGTTAATGTTGCAGCCACCATACTGCCAGTTTACCCATAGAGATTGAAGTCCTTATTCTAAGGATACTAGATACCTAGTTTGGGAGCTCCTTTAAGGTATCTAAGAATTATGTTAGCAGCAATTAGGTGAGACACCTTGGGAGCAGCCTAATATCTTGCACAGATGTAGGTTGCAAACTTGATATCAGGTCTACTTGCAGTGAGATACATCAGAGATCCAATAATCGCCCTATACTGATGCTGATCAGTATCCTCCCCCTCTGAATCAGAAAAAAGATTGTGATTTCTGGGTATAGGTGTCTTGGCTGGCTTACAATCTTTCATCTCAAATCTCTCTAAGATGTCCTTGACATACTTAGATTGATCTTAGAGAGATTAATGAAGAACCCTTGTTCCATTTGCTTCACTTGAATTCCAAGGAAGAAATCCATCTTTCCCATTGAACTCATCTCAAACTTCTTTCTCATGATGCTTTCAAAGTCTTTTCATGTTTGGTCATTTGAGGAAGCAAATATGATGTCATCAACATAGACTTGAACAAGCAGCATATCCTTCCCAGACATCTTTATGAACAATGTCTTTTCTATAGTGCCTCTGGTGTAGCCATTCCTAAAAGGAAACTAAGACAGGGTCTCATACCACATCCTAGGTGCTTGATGTAACCCATAAAGAGCTTTATCTAGTTTGCACACATAGTTAGGGTGTTGTGGGTCTTCAAATCCAGGTGGTTGACACACATAGACTTCTTATTGGTCCTTGTTATTGATATAACAGTGCAATTGATGAATAAACTTAGAAATCCCACTGAATCAATACAATACTCACAATAACATAATGGATAAGTTTTGAATCTATTCAATAATCACCAAACAAAGGCTCAAAAGTAATGACAAATAGGCTTCCAGCCGAAAACATAGAGTTGCAACAATAACATATCAGTATTAGGGTTTTGCCAAAACTTGCTTACAATGATAGAACATGGCAATATATATCCAGAGTTAGTTTTGTTGGCTAGCAAAACTGTCTTGACCATCAACTAGATTCACCCGGCAGCGAAATACAGTTTCTCCGGGTGACCTAGGACAGATGACTACGAGCAAAACTGTAATTTCGCTCTTAGTTTCGCTGGGTCAGTGAAACTAGAAAAATACAAAATACATGGAAACAAACTAACATTCAACCTATTACATAATAGACAAAATAGTCCTAACAACTATGGTGAGACCAACCTATAGTAAATCATCACTTCTCTATCAATATCCCCATATAAAAATGCACATTTGACATCAAGATGATTGACAGTTAAGTTCTTGGATGCTACAAAAGCAAGAAAGATTCTCACACCCTCAAGTCTTACAATAGGTGCAAAGACATCAGTGTAATCAATGCCTTCGTCATGTACGTATCCTTGAACAACAAGTCTTGCCTTGTTTTTGATGATTAAACCTCTATCATCTCTTTTATTTCTGAACACCTACTTGATGCCAATAGGGACATGGCCAGGTGGAAATGGACACAAGTTCCATACCTTTTGCCACTTGAATTGAAGCAACTCCTCTTGCATAGCTTCAATGCAATTATTGTCCTTGAGGGCTTCTTCCATCTTCTTTGGTTCCATTTGAGAGAGAAAGCATAAGTACAAGTAGATATTCCCATTGTGAGTCTGACTTCTTGTTCTCACACCTTCTAAGACATCCCTAATGATATTCTTAGCTGGGTGAGTGTTGTGTATCCTAAGCCTAGGAATCATATCTAGTTGCATAGATGGATCTACGTTTGATAAGTTTTGCTCAGGAATTTGAACACCATGACCAACTGATGTCTCACACTCATTCAATGAGGACTGATTGAATGAATTTGTGACAGCATCAATGATATTCTACAAAGAAGCAGTATCAACAGTTGCATGTTCCTCCAGATTACTATCTTCATCAGCTTGGTGTTGAATGCATGAGTTGTCAGTTGATGAGTTTTGAGGCTCAGTTGGCTGACAACTTGTTGAAGCTCCATGATTTCCTGAGATATTCAAGCTTTCAGGACTTCTAGTAGTGGGAGCTTGTTCTTCAATTGAATAGGTCTAGGTAACTCAAACATTTGATCTTTATAGAGGTCACTTTGAGTTCCTGTTCCAGCTGAAACATTTTCACAAGATGGTTTAGAATAGTTTGGAAACAATTCTAGATTGAAGATATGATCAGGGCCATTCCCTCTAACACAAGGAGTGTGCTCATTAACAACAATGTTGGATGATTCCTCAAATTGTTGATTTTTAATATTATACACTTTATAAGCAATAGAGGTTGAGGAATATCAAACAAAGATAGCATCATCGGATTTTTCAGCAAATTTTACAAAATTGTCTTTTGTGTTAAGTATGGTACACCTGCTGCCAAACGACCTAAGAAAGCCAATGAACGGTGGCCTATTGTTCCATAACTCATAAGGGGTCTTTCCATGGGGCTTAACAATAAGAACCCTGTTTTGCACATAGCATGCAGTGCTGACTACCTCTGTCCAGAAAGTTAGAGATAGATTTGAATTAGCTAACATAGTTCTTGTAGCCTCAATAAGTGTCATGTTCCTCCTCTTAGCTACACCATTATGTTGAGGAGTTCTAGGAGCACTATATTGTCTGGTAATCCCTTTTGAGTTACAGAATAAGTCAAGAACTTGATTCTTAAACTCAGTCCCTTGATCGCTTCTAATGATTTTTACCTTGTGATCCTTTTGATTTTCAATTTTAAGAATAAAAGATTTTAAAATTTCAGCAGTTTTATCTTTAGTTCTTAAAAAGAATACCCATGTAAATCCTGTAAAATCATTAACAATCATAAGACAATATGATTTCCTTCCAATGCTCATTATACTTGTGGGGCCAAAAAGATCTATGTGCAATAGTTGTAATGGAGTGGTGATGGAGTTCACCTCTTTGGATTTGTGAGAAACCTTGTGTTGCTTTTCTTTCAGGCAAGCAACACAGTTATCTTTACAAAAAAACTCCTTTTTAGGCACACCATGTACCAAATTATTTTTAACCAGCTTATTCATGGTTTTAAAATTAACATGGCACATTCTTTAATGCCAAAGAGTTGACTCATCACTATTAGCTTTAGAAAGAAAGCATGATACTTCACCCAGTGGATAAGCATTGTTCATATCTAGCTTGTACATATCCCCTTTCCTGGGAGATCTAAGAAGCACTAATTCCTGAGGAATCGTCATCCCGAGTTTGAGGATAATGCACTCATGTTCTGTGAAAAGCATTTGGTGCTTTTGATCACAGAATTGAGAAACACTCAAGAGATTGTGTTCAAGATGTTTGACAAAGTTTAATTTGTCAATGTTTAAATTACCATTAGATACACTACCTCTACCAGAAATGTATCCTCTGGCTTCACCTCCAAACTAAACAGGATCTCCATCAAAATACTTAAATTGTTAAAGGAGAGATCTGCTCCCTGTTATGTGCCTGGAGCATCCATTGTCCATGATCCATACATTTCCATTCTTTTCATGTGGATGTCCATGCACATAAGGTGAAATAATTAGTTATTATTAAAAACCCAAGCCTTGTTGGTCTTGGGTTCTTCCAATATAGATGATATAACTGAACCCAATTGTATGCATGTGGGCTCAATTATAGTTTGTGAAGAAGAGGTTTGGGCTGTAACATCTTTTTTAGTTTTCTATTCCATCCAATGGTTGACCAGTGTTGATGAGCCTGAGGAGGCTTATGCAGCATGGCTTACTTTCGAGGCTTCTTTCTTTTCGGAAGAAGTTTTCACCATCTTTTCTTTTGAATCAGTCTTCTTCTTGGAAGGATTCAAGGAAATCTTTTTGTTTCTTTGTTTGTTCTTTAGCTTTTCTTCCAAAGCTATTTTCCTTTCGGAAGAATGAGTTTCTTCCGAAAGCAACTTGGCTTCGAAACCAAGCTTTCCTTTCCTTAACACTTGGACCATATGGTAAGGTCCAAATGTGAAACCATCCTTGATTCCTTCTTTCTTAACATTGGTTGCATAATATGTGCTTGCTGGATTGTAGTAACAATCTTTAGCCATATCGTTATGTAGACCACAGATTATGCACTCAATGTTATTATTGGAGGGACATGTGGGCAGTTGTTTCTTTCACTTCTTCTCTTCTTCAACAGCCTTTCCTTTTAATTTTTGATCCTTTAGCTGGATAGGAGTGCTGGTACTACACTCCTTTCATGAATCAGAACTTCCAACCACTTGTAATCCAGTTGAGATGAATACACCCTTTTGCCTTGGGTCTATCTTCATCTTAGTATCAGCCACCTTTTTGGTAGTTTTTCTTGCTTCCCTGATCTGGTTCTTTTTGTCTTTAGTGGTCAAGGATTTATCAACTTTGGGGATGAGGTTTTCTACCTTATCCTTCTCTGTGGTGGTTTCCATTATTGCATCATTCTTCCGCTCACTAGGTAGTGGGTCAGCAGTTGGAACCTGTTGCTCATCAGTACCACATCTTGGCTATCTAATAGACATAAGATAGTGTGGTTGAGCAATTTCACTAGATCCCAACCCACTTTTGTTTTGATAGCATACCTTGGAGTGGGAGGATGATGCTATAATGGTGTTAAAGTTATGCTCTTGAATAGCATACTTCTCTACTTTAGCCTCAGCTATGACTAGCTGGGCTTGAGCTTTAGTAAACTTGGATATTAGTTATTTTATTTGAGTCATATAGTTGGTATGTTTATGTTTTACAGAGGACACAGTTTTTTCTAACTCTTCTATTTTGAGTTTATAGTCAGATTCTGCTCTCCCTAAATCAGATTTTAGGATATTTAAGAACTCAATATCAGATCTAATTTCCATGTTGTAGTCCTGATACAATTTAACCTTAGCAATACAGGCTGGGGTACAGAGATGTTCATATACCTTATCGTCTTCAGTTCCAGCCATGAGAGCTTGAGCAGGGGTGACATCTTGCAATATAAAGCTCCAGGCAACCTCTTGAGCAACAGTTGCAGTTCGCGGCTCAGTGGGTTTGGTTGCAGCCTTTGAGGTAGCAAGATGTTGGGAGGCATGAGCTGCTCCAAGATTAGATCTTGGCGCTTTACATTCCCTAGCAAAGTGACCATGCTGGTTATAGTTGTAGCATTTGGCCTTGCTCTTATCAAACCCAAATTTGCTGTTAGTTAGGTTCTGTGCAAACTACCTTCTGGTTCTTTTAAAGAACTTCTTTGCTCTATAGGTTAAAAGAGCCATTTGCTGGACAATGTCTATATATTCAACATCATCTGGGCTGAAACGCTCTAGATCATCAAATTAGTATTGAAAATCTCCAGAGTGCTCATTCCCTGGAACAAAAGCACAACTATCCTGGAAGGGAGTGTGTTGAGCCTGTGGGGACCTGAGTGTCTCAGGGAAAGTGATGTATGGCCCAGAAGAGGATGAAGGTTGTTAGGGTTAGTTTAGGTACAACTGAGGCTGGGGAGTTCTTGATCCTTCATCAACATGTAGAGCATTGTTGATTGCAGGATTTGAGGGTCTGTTCATCTGGTGGCTCTTCTGAGTCTCCATCTCCATACGGTATCCATCAAGGATTTCATATAGTTCAGTCATAGTTATAGTGTTGAGATTTTTGGTTCCCTTGATTGACACACAGTAAAAAGTCCACTCATGAGGAAGTGCACTCATGAATATTCTGACTATGTCTCTTTTCTCAAGAACAACCCCCATAGTTTGAAGATAGGTGATCAAGTCCATAAACCTGAAGTATTGTTGGCTCAAGGTCTCACCAACAACATAAGTGAAGTTCTCAAACTTCTGCTTTAGCATATCTTTCTTGTTCTCCTTTGATTCAGTAGAACCAGAGTACATCAGCTTCAAAGCATCAAATAGTTCTTTGGTAGTCTCGCATTGCTTAAAGCCTACCATTATGGAGTTTGGTATAGCAGTAAGCAACATGATCATGGCTTTGCATTCGACGTGCATCTTCTTCAAGTCTTCATAAGAGTAGTTTTCAACAGCTATCTCAATCATGGCGCCATTACCAGCCGGGTCCGCCACCTTTGGATTTTAAGGACCATGAGTGATAGATCTCCACATGTGGCTATCTTGATAATTGATGAAACCTTCAATACGTTCACACCAGGTTCCAAAGTCATCAGGGGTGGTGATAGGAGCCTTGGTCATGGTTCCCATCTCAGACTCAGAAAATTTTTGGTTATAGCCCTTTGAGTGAAATGAGTAAGTGTGAAGAAACGAGGGTGATTTGGGATGGTTAGATCTCACAATAAAGAGCCTAAAAAGCTCTGATTTTAATTGCAGGATCGGTGTTGGTCTCTCAACAAAAGGTTTTATCTCACGAACTCACTAAGTCTCACTCAGTTAATGAAGCAGAATCTCTAACTAAGTTGTTGATAATATAATATGTTAATAAACACAAGAATGGTTTACAAGATACTTATATATATTACTTCTCAACTTAGTATCACAAAACTTTTACAAGCATGGTCGGTTATACTTGGAAAACCAGCTGGAATTTACCACAAGATAAATACTACATTGCTAGAAGTAAAGTATCTAAGATAAAATAATATCCTAGATTAGGTTGTCATGATATGTCCATGACTTACCTTGTGTTACCAACTAAGTATGGTAAATGTACTAACTGATAAAGGTGAACAGTGGATTAAAGTATGGTCAACTACATAGGCGTGGGAAAGCGCCATGCAGTGTATCAGAGTTGTCAGCGGCTGTCAGACAGCCCATACTTATGTCCACTGGTTCCTAGTTGATTCTTCTGAAGGCAAAATGGCTTTGGAAGAATAAATTCTTCCGAGGCCATTTATACTTTGGAAGAATCAACTTCTTCCAAGTCTTCTGCAAGTCTTCATGACTTCATTCTTCGAAAGACTTTGTCTTGGATCTTCTAAGTATGAATGATTCGGAAGGAGAACTATTTGGTTTCAGAAGACTTGGTTCTACCTTCGAAAGTTCTTCATATACTTCGGAAGGAAAACTACTTAGTCTTGGAAGACTTAGTTTTCCTTCAGAAGTTCTTCATACTTAAGCTTCAGAAGATCTTCAACTTGTCTTCGGAAGAGCAGCTTTGTCTTTGGAAGACTTCTTTAATTGTACTTCAAAATACTCTAAGTGTTGTTTTGGTTGCACCAGCGTCATATGATCCAACAACTTTTATTAATCATAAGGGCCCGGGGGTAACATTCATTAGGTTCCACTGTCTTCTTTTATTCCTTTGTGTCCACTTGATTATGACTAATACTTTTAAGATCTCCATTGTCTTTAATCACATAACATGAAATAATAATTATTCATAACAACATCCCAAAAAAGTTAAAACGTAATACGGAAACACTTAACAATCATAAACCTCCATTAGAACTTAAGTACTAAACACTTAAATCCCTTTCTCCAAAAATTCAGAATAATTCTAAGTGCTCACAGTGCATGAATAAAGTTCACAGGATGACTTAAACACTAAGTGTCCACAACGGACAGCCAGAGTCCACACCGGACGACCAAAGTCTACAGCGGACGGCTTAAGGTCATAGCGGATGACCAAAGTCCATAGAGGATGAAGTAAACACTAAGTGTCCATAGCGGATAGTCAATGTCAACAGCGGATGCCCAAGGCACACTAAGGCATATAGCGATAACCCTTCACTCTGAAGTGTCTTTAGTGGAAATTCTAAATGCTTAAGTGTCCACAGCGGACATCACTAATTCATTTCCAAGTGTCCGCAGAGGACAACCAATGTCCATAGCGGACAACCATTTAAATGCTTATGTTCTACTTATGTGAATTCTAGTTCCATACAACATCTTAGAGCATAAACTTAGCCTAGATCTATCCGATTCACACTTAAAACATCATGAACAACAATTAAAATCATAGACATCTTTAAAAACGCATACATTTTCGTAAAAAGTCATTTTCACTCACGAAAAACATAGTTTTGTCAAGAATCATCATTTTAACTACACATATCAGCCCCAAACAAGTAGAAAACATGTAAATGAGGGGATCCAAAACTCACCTTAACCAGCTTTCGAGCAAATCACAACAAACTCGAGAGCAACCTGGAGTTCTAACACCTATACACACGTAAACATTCAAACTAAACACATAGAAACATGTAGAAACCCGCCTAGAAACTTAAACCCGACTAGATCTGTTAGTCCAGATGATCGCTTGAAAGTGATTTTGATGAAGATTTAACACAAGAATCGACAATATATCACTATATCTAATTGCTCGTGGACCATGTAATGATAGAAAAAGAATACAAATCAAACATAACCCATTAGCAAAAGAATATGTAAGGATAAACAAGAATAATGCTCAAAGATAACAAATAAAAGCTCCTAGAAATGCACAATCAATCAATAGACTCAAATAAGTAATATCATTAAAGTTCCAAGAGTCATAAAATGAGCAACAAGCAAACATATTTATACATGACCTAGTTTCGCATACTGCGAAAATGTATGCACTATGGCATGTGAAACTACCGGGCGAAACTGCAGTTTCACATGCCACAGAATACAAAACAAGACAAATCTTAACTAAATCCTATTACAATAATATCTAAGCTATAATAAACTATCACTAAACAATAACAAACGGCAAAGTGAATACCACCCTATACCTGATCATCAATACTAGACCAACAATATGGTATCAAAGCCTTTATGCTATTGATTTTTTGTGTTTTTGGATTAGTTTTGACATATTCATCATCTCAATTATTTTGGAGTTGTTTTATGTTTGTTATCCATGGAAATCAATTGAAGAAGGTGTGGTGTGAACTTGGGAAACTTTTGGAATCAACAGATTCCAAATTGGTTGCGATTTGAGTGTGTTTTGGTGATTTTTTGGTCATTTTTTGCAAAAAGAGGGTTTTCAGACTCATAGTACGAAACTACAGTTCTTTGTACAAAACTATTCTACGAAACTACAGAAATTTGGTGGTTGTGATCCCTTTGTGAACCTAGAATGAAAGTTCATTAGCCTGATGAGTTTTCTTGCAAAACTGTTGTCCATTTCCCTTGAACGAAAGCTCAATAGTTTCGGGCAAACCTGCTGCCAAAACTAGTACAGAAAGTACATCCTGACTGCGAAACTACTCACTGCGAATCTACTGTTTCTTGTGTGAAACTACTGTCTCCTGTGCGAAACTACCGGTTTTTGATTTACTCAAATTTCAATGACTTCAAGTCTTACCCTTGCTGATCTTGAGAGTGTGGCTCTAAACAGACTGCCTAATCTAATAAATGGTGACAACTTTGATGACTTGAAGAGATGTTTGAAAGCTTTCTTCCTGTACACTGATCACACTTAATGGGAATCAATTGTGAAAGGACCTCATGTTCCTGTTTCCATAGAAGACAATATGACTATTCAAATTGCAGATCCGACAAAATATTCAGAGAGAGACATCAAGCTGATTGATCAGGATCAGAAGGCATTTGGTGCTCTGACCTTGTGCCTGTCAATAGAGATCTACAACAGATTTGGCGAATATAAAAGTGCAAAGGCTTTGTATAATGTGTTATGTGAATTCTATGATGGTAATGAGGAATTGGTCAAGGATAAAGCTACGCAAGCTGAAAGAGAATTCAAATCTTTTGTTGGACACAAGAATAAGAGTCTCACTGATCTCACCAATCATTTTTTGTCTGTTACAAGTACATCGAAGAAGTATGATGAGAAGCTGTCGTGCAATGAACAAGTAACAAAGCTGCTAGATTCTTTACCACCACAATGGAGTTTGAAGGTAAGGATGTTGAGGCAAGAAAGGGGATTTTTGGATTACAAGCTCATGAACATAATCAACAAGTTGAAGTCCTTCGAGTTAGATCTGAAACGGAGAGAATACAACCAAACAATGCTTCCATCTCAAGCATACTCACAGAATGCAGCCTTATATTATCTAGTTCAGATTCATCAATGAACGTGTCAGTTTATAGTGGTATGACTGGAACTCCTGACAAGACCACCGACAATGGATCTACATCAAAATCACCAAATCTCCACAGATTCCATTGAAGAGTATGGCTTTATTTGGTCTTTTTGTGCATAGTTATGAGGCTCTGGTGGCTGGTGAACTGAAGGGTAAAGGAATGATTGCAAAAGACATGTATCAGGTGGATCCTGATGATCTAGAAGAAGCTGATCTTTAGTGGTAGATGGCTATGATCACTCTATGGTCAAGAAGATTCATGGAAAGAACAGGAAGAAAGAATTTTGGAAACCAGATGTGACGGTTGGATTTGACAAATCAAAGCTCAGATGCTTCAACTACAAATAGCTCGGGCATTTCAAAAGAGAATGTCCATCTCCCATTGTCACTGAACCAGGAACAGGGGTTAATAGGGACATTCCAATTGATGATAAAGAAGAGAAAAAAAGAAAGAAAGAAACACCTATTCTAACTAACTTTGACTGGAGTGCTGAGTTAGCCGAGACTGAAGAAGAAATAAATCATGCTCTGGTAGCTGAAATTGCAGAGGTAGTAAAAGTGAAGCAGATAGAAGGATGGAGAATGAAGTGAACGATAGCTTGAAGAATGTTTTGAGAAAAAGGAGATTGTGAAAGGGAGGAAAAGGTTGAAGCTGTAAAAGCTGTGAGTGAGGAGGAGTTGAAAGGTGAATCAAGGGTTTGTAATTGTGAAAAGGCTCTAGCTGCTGAGAAAAAGGTGATGGAGATTCCATATGAGGTTATTCAAGAAATATGTTCATCTGCTTGCAAAATTCGTTTGTTTGGAATTTATAATGTGAATAATATATTAAAAGAAAATGAAGGGGAACTAAAAAGGATAAATGAGGAACTTAAAAAGAATGAAGCAAAAGTTTTTGTAAAATTAAATGAAGCTTTAAAGGAAAATGATCATTTAAAAAGAACCCTTTTTCAAAGAAATGTGGAAATTAATACTTTGACTAAGAGGGTAACTTTGTCTGGATTTGAGACTACGAAACTTAAAACAAAACTTGATAAATGGACAATTTCTGGAATGAAGCAAGAGAAACTCTTCAGCAAACAAAGGGTAGCTAAATTTAAGACAGGGTTGGGTTGTGGTGAAACCACTTATGTTTACCCACCTCCTAGCACCTTTTGCTATTCCCCAATGCCTACACCTCACCTTATAAATGATTTAATTGAAAAGGATACTAGCAGTTTGTTTGCAGGTTTAGAAGGGTAAATCATAAAGTGGTTCGGAAGATTATGATTATGGAGGAAGTAGAGGTCTTGGAAGTTGTAGTTCCAGTTCTTTAGATTTCAAAAAATCTCTTCTAGATAATAGTTTCAATAGCATAGATTGTAGTTTGGATAGTTTACATTCAGGTTATTCTCATTCCAAAATGTTTGAATCAATTGGAGTTGATGTTTCAAGTGTTAATGAAAAAGTTGGTGTTCTCAGTAAAGGCCATAAAAATTCTTCAAAAACAAATTGTTTTGAAAAAATCACCTCTCTTCCTATCCCCACCTTCACTCTTATTTAATCTCTACACCAAGTGAAATAACATCCCCACATGATTGTAAAATTTCAGAAATAAGAGAATCCATAAATCATGATAGATCATTTGGCTTAGAAAACAAATCACAGGAAGTGCACGTCACATACATTGATTGTGATTCTCTTATGTCTGAGTGTGAGGAAGAGATTGTCATGGATCATGTTCCAATTAAAAAAGATAAAAGAAAAATTTTAAAATCTCATTGCTTCAACTGTGGAAAAGATGATCATGTTGTTAAGCATTGCCCAGAGGTTGTAAATAGGAATGTAGATAACTGTTTCTTAGGAAATAGAATAAAACATTTTGTGCATAGTTTCTTTTGTACAAATTCATCTTCTCCTAGAACCCAACTGGTTAAGGTTTGGGTCCTCATGTCTAAATGATTTTCTCAAATTCATTTGCCAGGAACATTTGAGAAGGACTATAATAGCACTTGGCACGTTGATAGTGGAAGCTCCAGGCACATGACCAGATTGAAGGACCTTCTCACCAATTATCGGATTTTAAAGGAGGATATGTTTCTTTGGCGGGTGATAAGAAAGGAGGTAAAATGATAGGTCAAGGTGAGGTATCTAATGGTTCTTTAAACATGGAGAAGGTAAATTTCGTGCCTGAATTAGCATTCAATGTTCTGAGCGTGTCACAAATTTGTATTAAGAATATTCCTATGCTTTTTAAGTCTAACAAATGTTTGTTTCTTAAGCCAGAATTTTTAGTTCCAGATGATTTGGTGATTATGCGAGCTCTAAGAAAAAATGACACATATGAACTCCAAACAATCTACCTTTACCATGACTTGTCTATTGTCAAAAGCTTCCTCTTCTAAGTATTAACTTTGGCATTGATGTTTAGGCCATGTGAATTTTAAAATATTAACAAATTGGTTGAAAATAATCTTGCTAGAGGATTACCTTAAAAGGATTTTTTGTAGTTGAAAAATGCATGTCTTGTGCTAAAGGTAAACAACATAAGAAATCACACAAGCTTAAACAAGAAAATTTCATTTTTAATCCTCTTGAGTTATTACATTATGAATTGTTTGGTCCAATAAGTATGAAAAGTATAGCTAAGAAGTCTTATTGTCTTGTTGTAACAGATGATTATTCAAGACACTTTTGGGTTCGATTCCTGTCACATAAAGGGGAGACAGCAGAGGTGTTGCAGAAGCTAATTCTGACTATTGAGAATATTAGTAACAAGAAAGTTTTGGCATTAGAAGTAATAATGGAATAGAGTTTAGAAATAAAATGTTTGATTCATTCTGTGCAAGCAAAGGGATTCTTAGATAATTCAGTGATGCACGAACACCTCAGCAGAATGGTGTTGCTAAAAGAAAGAATCACACTCTTATTGAAGCAGCCCGGACTATGCTCATTGAATCTAAACTTCCTATTATTTTCTGGGCAGAAGCAGTCAACTATGCTTTGTATGTTCTAAATAGAGTTCTAATCATGAAAGATAAGATGAAGACTCCGTATGAACTGTTTCACAAGCGAAAATCATTGATTAACTTCATTCATCCTTTTGGCTGCTCATGCACGTTGTTTAATACTCAAGCTCAAAATTCAAAGTTTGGAGCAGTGTTTGATGAATGTTAATTTGTCGGATATTCTTAAACTCAAAAGGCTTATAGAGTATACAACAAACGAACAAGAATTATGCAAGAATATTTCTATGTTGATTGGCAAGAGTCCAATGTTTCCAACGTTGGTTCTAATCCGGATTGGTTCTATGATTTAAACACCGTTTTCAATTCATTCAATCTACCATCCCTTCCTGACGATGACATTCCTTCATCAAATGGTAAACACTTCATTCTCACTCAACCATAACCTCAACCACAACCAGAACCACAACCTCAACCTTAACCACAACCAGATCTCCCACCTCAACCTGAAACTGAACATGGAATCCCTTCAACATCACAACTGTCACCAAACCCTCTTTCTAATCAACCATTCAGCTTACTATCATCCACCTCACAACCATCATCACCACAACCCATTTCATCTAATTCCTTAACCCTAAACACTAACTTCAAAACCCTAAAAGACCACCCACATGATTATGTCATTTGATCAATATATGACGGTGTCAGGACTCTAAGCCAATTTGGGCTAATCAATGAATATCACTTTGCTTGTTTTCTATCTCAAATTGTTCCAAAAAATGTTGCCATGGAACTTCAAGACCCAAGCTGGGTGGAGTCAATGCAATTATAGCTTTAATTGTTCAGAAAATTGAAGATGTGGCAACTAGTTGATCTTCCTGCAAATAAGTATCTGATTAGTACAAAGTGGGTATTTAAGAACAAACCAGATGATTGTGGCATTGTGATTAGAAAGAAATCAAGACCAGTTGTTCAAGGATTTGCTCAAGAGGAGGGGATTGACTACACTGAGGTGTTTGCCCCCGTGGCCCGAATTGAAGCCATTCATATTTTTCTCGCTCATGCTGCTCTCAAAAATTTTAAAGTCCTTCAGATGGATGTAATGTGTGCATTCCAGTATGGATCCATTGATGAAGAGATCTATGTTAGTCAACCACTAGGTTTCGAAGATTCAGATTTTCCTAAGAAAGTGTAGAAATTTGATAAATCCTTGTATGGATTACATCAAGCTCCTAGAATCTGGTATGAAACCCAAACACTGTATTCTCTCAAAAAAGGCTTCACACGTGGAAATATAGACATGACTTTGTTTAAGAAGGAGGTTAATGGAGATGTACTCATTGTCCAAGTATACGTCGACGACATCATCTTCGGATCAACAAATGAAAAGTTGTGTAGAGGGTTTGAAAAAGTGATGAAAGAGCGCTTTGAAATGAGCATGATGCGAGAGATGTGTTTCTTCTTAGGATTACAGGTCGAACAAAAGCCAGAAGGAATTCTCATTCATCAAGAGAATACATTCTAGAAATCCTATCTATGTATAACATGAGTGATGCTTCTCCCGAGATCACTCCCTTCTCTGTACAAACCTGCCTAACCCCTGATAACAATGGAAAGCCAGTTGATGCTCACTGTTATCATTCAATGATCAGATCCCTAATGTATCTCACCGCGAGTCCTCTAGATATTACATTTGTTGTGTGTTACTACGATCGATATCAAGCCAATCCAGAGGAATCTCATGAGAAAGCTGTTAAACGTATCTTCCACTACTTGAAGGGCTCTCCTCTTTTGGGTCTTTGGTACCCAAAGGGAGGAAATTTTGATCTTCATGCGTACTCAGATAGCGATCATAGAGGTTGTAAGCTTGATAGAAAGTCAGTTACCGGTGGATGTCAATATCTTGGGGATTGTCTTGTTTCATGGCAAAGCAAAAAAGCAGACAACAGTATATTGTTGCTTCAAGTTGTGCTATCAAATGCTGTAGATTCAACATCAAATGGTGGATTACAAGATTAATTTTCTTCACACACCGCTATTCTGCGATAATGAAGTGGTTGTTGGAATTGCCAAAAATCAGATTCATCATACACACACCAAGCACTTTGAAACAAGAATTCATGCAATACAAGATGCATAGGAAAAGAGGTTTATAGATATTATTCCCATTGACACCAAAAGTCAAAAGGCTGGTATTTTCACAAAAACTTTTGATAAAACTCAGTTTTATAAATTGATCAACATGTTGGGTCTAATATCTTTCTAAGAGCAAATTCTTGCGATAATCTGTAAATATTTAATATCTTGTTAGTGCTTAAATTAATTAAAAAATTAAAAAAAATTATAATACAAATAATTTTAATGATTTATGTGCTAAGGAGCTTCGAAACCCACACTTCCCCAAAGTGTATTCCAGTTTTAAAAAAAGGAAATTTCCTTAGTTGCACTTTAAAGTTTTCGTGTATATAAACTTATCCTATCTTTGGTGTAGGATTCAGGAAGTTGGAGAGTGTCTGAAGGAGGTCAGAGGCGTTGGGTTGGGATATGTCAGTAGGCCCATTGGCCTAAAATGAATTAGACAGTGATTGTGTAAATTAACTAAGATTCAACACTTAGTAATAAGGTTCATTTCCATGTCATCTTGGCTTGCACAAAGTTACAAGTCTCGTCAGAAACTTGGTTGAGAATGGCTGATTTTTGTTTTGATCTGGCATTTCCAAATTTCCCTCACCCTTATGTCATTAATAAATTATGTGTCCAAATCCTCTGCTATGCGGAAGCATTGACCTGGAGTGATGATCCTTTCTATTATACGTGAGTATAGACCTGAGGCTCTCATCAACATGCTCAAAATGATTATCTTCTTTATTATACGTGAGTATAGACCTGGAGCTCTGATTATTTCCCCATCATCCGTCCTTATGTATATCTATGGATGTCATATGCATCATCCATCATATGCTCTGTATTTTGCCCATCTCAAAAAATTTCAAGTAGAATAAATGATTACACTCAATAAATCATGATGACAAGATGAGTTCTTTGCCGAATGACTGTGGGAACCAAGTTTCTTGAGCATTCTTAAGTGAACCCAAAACATGATAAAATATGTTACAAGTCTCCGTTGAAAAGAATACGGCATGGGTTTAAATGGGCAAACATATTGACAATCCCGCCAATCCTTGATTCTCTAGATTGTTTTTTTTGCAAAAGCGTGTCTGATATCCTTATCTTTGTCTTTGTCTTTTCTCTTCTATTTCTTGTTTTAAGTCTATCTTGTCGGTCAAGAACTCTCCTTTTTAACATTTAAAATAATGACTCATGCGAAACTGTTATTTTGTTGTGCGAAAATATTGTTTCGCACTGCGAAGCTACTCTTTTGCTAACTGGTTCTGCATGCGAAACTATAGATTCGCAGGTAGTGTCGCATGACATAAGTTTTACCTTGATCCATGTGAAACTATAGTTTCGGCCTATGCAGAACTATGTTGTATAAATATCAGTTTCATCCATTGTTTTGCCATTTACGAAAGAACCCTAAAATTTCGAATTTGAACCGACTCGTTTGCTGTGAATTCAAAATCGATTTTTCAAGTGAGTTGTTGTGATTCTAACCGATAATATTTGATTATTAACATGTTTTGAACCATAGAACATGCATTGATTGGGTTTTAGGACAAAAATCAAACCTTGGACTTTTGGGTTTCGTGCATTCATTGTGTGAAACTAAGGTGTTATGTTGTGAAACTGAATGAAAGTTCACTGATCCGTACAAAAGTATCTAGTCATGCTGCCCATGTGCACTGAATAGTTTCCACCAGATCTTGCGACTCTATAGTTTCGTAGTCCATGCGAAACTATAGTATCTCAATTGTACTTTCGACAAATAGTTTCGCCTGGGTTGTGTAAATCTATACTTTCATAGGATCATGTGCGAAACTGTAGTCTCTCTCGTGTAGTTTCGACAGATAGTTTCACCTAAACTGTGTGAAACTATAGTTTCGTACCTTTTGCAAAACTATAGTTTCTCGGTGGGAAATTATCTACGAAACTAATTTAAAATAAAAAAATATATTAACTAATAATAATTAATAAATATAATAATTATAATTTTAAAATTTCAAATGCTTAGTAATTTCTTGTGATCTAACAAACTCTCGGTTTCACCTACAGTCAATATAGTAAGCTTGAAGTTTGTTCCCAGATCAAACGTAGTGGCGTATCTGAATGATAGAGATCCAAAGTCTGTCGGTTATCGAGATGCTATAGATTGGCTGAAGAGATCATCCATCCACTGTTTGAGATATCAGCTGAGACGGTGGCTAAGGCCTTGCGACAGGAGGATGACATGGGGGAGAGTGTTGAGATGACTGATTCAGAGGTTATTAGAGCTTTTAAGGATATTAGATACGAGGGAACTGACTTCAAGAAGGTAAAGGAGATCAAGAAGACATTTCTTTTGAAGGAGTGGAGGTTTATTGCTCATGTCTTCATTAGCTATTTAGATCAAAGGAAGGGAGGATCAGATGGACTGAATCTGAGGTGGTCCACAGCTATGATTATGTTTTGTAGACGTGAGAAGGCAAACATAGCCCGAATCATCCACAACTACTTATTGGAGAACATCATGGCATTGAAGATGGATAAATGGTTGCTTTATCGAAGATTCATTCAGATTATTCTAGACTACCTAAAGCCAAATTTTCCCAAGCTCAGAGATGAACTGAAGCTGACTCCAATGAATCCAAGGATTTTTGCTGATTGTGCTGCCTCCAGGCATGATTTTTCGGGAAAGATCACATATCTGCTGGAGAGCATGTGTACTGAGGAAAGATGGAACTATATTAAGACTCTGATTCCTCTGGAGGAATGAAGAGCAGCAGCTACTACAAGAAATGTAGAGGAGATCAAGAAGAGAAAGAAGTACATGAAAGAGACAGATATGACATTTGAAGAACAGTTTGATGAGATAGAGGAAGAGCTGAGAAAAAAGTGAAAGAAGAAGGGAGTAGAGAAACAATCTTTCCATGATAGAGCTGACTCTCCCACTAGAGAGAAGTGGAGCAAAAGTAAGCAGCCAGTTATCCCTAAGACTGGGTCCATAAGAGAATTTGAGAGGCCTAGGAGGGATACAAGATCATATCTTGATGAGGATGTAATCGGGAATGTCAACACATCCCTATCAAATGAGCTGAGCATGATAAAGACCAAGCTGATAAACTCAGAGGAGAGGGAGAAGTTGAGGGATATGGAGATTAATGAAATGAAGAAAGTGATACTAAGTCAATATGACCTGATAAGAGATTGTTGGAAGAGGGGAGTGAGTTGAGGAGGAATGCTGGTGTAGCTGATGTAGCAAGTGTTGAGTAGATTAAGGAAATGACTAACACATCTAATTTTCCATTCATACACAAGGCATCACGAGCGGCTGGTAATGGTGTAGGAACATCAAGAGTTGGTGGTAGTGGAGTAGGAGGATCAGAAGCTGGTGGTAGTGGTATAGGTGAATTTGAAACTGGTGGAGGTGAAGCTGGTGTTAGTGGTGTTAGATTTGAGGCTAGTTCAGGTAGTGGTGAAGGAGTTTCTGAAGGAGAGAATGCTTATCAGGTGTTTGAGGCTGGATTTTTTAATATGGGGTTTGATTTAGACACTGATCTTACCAGTAATGAGGTGATAAGGAAGAGAGATAAGGAGGTGAAAAGGGGAATGTTGAGCTAAACTTGGTAGATAAGGAGGAAGAGGGGGAAGAGCAGCTAGTGGACTATGACTCTGAGCTAACATTTTATCTAGATAATGAGAGGCCAATGACTTATGTGGCTCAGAGGAGTCCAGCTGAAGGTGAAGTAATTGAGATGGATAAAGAGGACGGGTTCTCTAAGGAGGAAGAGCCAGAAAAACTAACCCCACTCTTCCAAAACATTCAAGAACTGGGGAGGAAGGAGACGGATAAGAAGATTATTAGCTGGAAGTACAACTCGAAGCTGAAAATGTTCATGATCAAGAGGCATGGAGGTGGGATCTTATAATTGCATAAAAGGAAGGCATTTACAACCCTTCCTAAGTAGGATCTGAAAAGAGTGGCAGAGATCCCCCATCTTGATTCGGGATTGAACGAACGTTCCATGATGTTAGAGCATCAGATCCGTCAGGGTGTTCAAGACTACTTTATAGCTTTTGGATTCATGAAGCCTGAAAAGAGGATGTCGAAGAAGGATTTGGACTGGGTGACGGGTAAAGGAAAGATTTTATAGAAGTTAAAGGCTGCTAAGACCGTCAAAAGGGTGAGGATACCATATCAATAACCTTCTAGACTGTAGAAGATCGAGAAGTGGTTTTATGATAACCAGACAGGTGAAGCAGTAATGAGGGTGAAGGATGGAGATGAATTAAGGTTTTTTGATCATATAGAGGTATTCTCATTCAGTGACGATGATCTGAAGGTGATTTGTGAGAATCAGATTAAGGTTGGGGCAGGAGAAGAGACTAAGACTGAGGCCAGCTTGTTTGAGAGGGTAGCAAAGAAAGCTCGAGGTGTGAGATCAGTGATTAAGTAGCTCAAAAAGAGCATGTAGGAACATGAGGATCTGGAGGCAAAAGTAAGAGATTTGGCTAGAATGATGGAGCAAGCAAAGGCTGGAGCTGATCCTGAAGACCCGGCAGGTGAATGCCCCCTAGGGGGAGTATTGACGATCAAGTATAGGGTGGTATTCAGCTTGCTGTTTGTTATTGTTTAGTCATAGTTTATTATAGCTTAGATATTATTCGAATAGAATCTAGTTTAGATTTGTCTTGTTTTGTATTCTATGGCATGCGAAACTGCATTGTAAGGCCCCGTTCCCAAGACGCTTACAGTTGGACCGTCATCGCATAAAATATTTAAAACATACAAATCTTTTGCAGTGGAATTTAAAACTTTTCATTAATAATTTAAAACAAATCATTACGTTACATCATTCGTTCACATTTCAAAATACAACGTCATATTAAAAATGTGGATGCCAGCCTCAAAACGTCCGCAGTAGCTTATGCATCCATGCCTGCAACTACTCAGCATCAACATAATACCTACCAACTACTATACATACAAACGTCAGTGACTCTGAGTGAGTTCTAGTTTTATAAATAAAATACTTTACTTTTGTTAAAACAACCTTTTTACTTTCAATTGCGATCACACATCATACGTACACATTGATAATAATTAATTATCTTTGTCATCGTTTATCATCAAACAATACATACTTACTTCATCCGAATACTGCCTGATGCAATACCACCGACTCATGTTCGAAGACTGATACTGTGCCGGGCCTGTAAACTAACCCCGACTCATGTCTGAAGACTGACACAGTACCGGGGTACGCGACAAGGATCCCATCTCGTATGCAACACCCCCGACTTATGTTCGAAGACTGATACAGTACCAGGGTACGCGACAAGGATCTCATCATCTGTTACTTCCATCATATCATTCGGTATCTTTCACATTCATTACATAATACTTTACACACATTCATACATCATATCACATAAAGTCATAACATCTTACATAATGTATTACATACCATAATACATACATTTGAAAACCGTTAATCATGGAAAGATAACACATCACACATGTAATAAACATCACATCATCATGCATAGCACATCAAGCACAAGCCATCACATCACAACAGAACTTATCTCAACCAACTACCTCATAAAATCCTCAGAAAACCCTAAGTCCAAAATGAAGAATAGTTGGACATCTCAGGCGCATGAGCATAAAATTTGTAAGGAAAATAGCATGGGCTTTACCGCTATGCAGGCGCATGAGTCCTGCTTAGGCATGAGTCCTGCTTAGGGGCATGGGCACTACTGGGGCACATGAACACTTAGGCGCATCAGCAACTCTGGGTGCATGGGCCACTGTTCAGGCGCATGGCCTACACTTAGGCGCATGGGCAACTCTGGGCGCATGGGCCACTATTCAGGAGCATGGCCTACACTTAGGCGCATGGGCAACTCTGGGTGCATTGGCCATTGTTCAGGCACATGGCCTACTCTTAGGTGCATGGGCATCATGTTGGGCTCATGACTACTATTTCGGCGCATGATCTTGGGCGCATAAGGTCACCTGGGCGCATAACCACAATTCAGGCGCATGGGAACATTCTGGGCGCATGACCAACAATCTGAAAATATAACTGATGCTACAAACAACATCCAAACATCAATCTAGCACATCCTAACATAAATCTACCATGCTATAAACACTAAAACATGCTAAACATCAAACGTAACCTCAAAACAACCTTAAAAACATACAACCACAAAACAATGGTTGAACAACATGCAGAAAACCCATGGGTACTTAAAAAACTATTTTGCTCGGTATGCATAATAGCCCCAAACACTTAAAACCAGTAAAAAGAGGGGTTTAAGAACTCACCTGTTGCAGCCTTCGAGTAGCACACTTCAAACCCGAGACCCACCTATAAATTCAGCTCCTAAATCCCATGAAATCAAGCACTTAGCACCACAAATCTCAGACTACAAGATGAAAATTCGGTTGAAATCGAACATATATTCAAGAAAACTCACCTTCAAGAAGATTTTAGCTTCTTCTCTCTCTAAAACCAGGAGCTCTTATTCTTTCTTCCTTTTTCAGCAGAGAACAAAGGTGGGTAGTGGGGGCATGGGCGGCCATGCCCTTCTTTTTAAACATAATTATATTCAAGTTTGCATCTTGCAGAACTTTAGTCCTTCAACTTCTGTTATTCCTCATTTCTTCTTTTGAAGTGTTTAGTTTCACATGCCATAATGCATGCAGTTTCGTAGTATGTGAAACTGTATGCAAAACTAGGTCATTGTTGGTCCATTTGATCGATAATCAGTGCAAATGATCTATAAAATACAGAAATCCCATTGAATAAACATAAAACTATGAATGACACAAGAGCAAGTTTTAGATATTTTTAATAATCTCTAAACTCACAAAATAAACATGAATCAAAGGCTAAAATATGATAACAATAGACTTCCAGCCACATACACAAAATTGCAATATCAGTATTTCACTATTAGGGTTTGCAAAACTTGTTTACAATGAATGACTTTCAATATATAAGTAGACTATAGTTTCGCTGACAGTTTGGTCTTGACTATAACCTAGTTTCACTTGGCGATGAAACACAGTTTCGCCGGGTGAACTAGATTAGCTGACTACGAGCGAAACTCAATTTTGCTCATAGTTTTGCTAGGCACAAAACTTACAAAATACAAAATACAAACTTAATAAACTAACATTTAACCTATTGCATTAATAAACAAAATAAACACAATAACAATGGTGACTCCAACCTATACTAGATCATCAATACTCCCCCTAGGTTGGACCTCACCCACTTGATCTTCTGATTTAGCTCTGGTTCTTTCTTTAACAATCTGAGCTTCTTCTGCAGCTTTATTAGATGTTTCCTTTTCAGCTCCAGCAGTACTTACTTCCTCTCCTCGTGCACTGGCCTTTTCAAATTGCTTTGTCAATTCCTGCACGTCCATCCTCAATTCGTCACCTTGATATACTTTCTCTATAAGCTCCCTGACTTCAGCCCTAACTCTACAAGCCTTGTTTGCAACCCTCATGAAGAGGCTTGCTTCTGTCCTTGTTTTAGTTCCGCCTCCAGCTTTTATGTGGTTTTCACAAAAAACCACTAAGTGCTCATCATAAAAGGAAAATACTTCCATAGGATCAAATAATCTAATTTCCTCTCCATCTTTACTCTAATCACTGATTCCCTCATGTTATTATCATAAAACCACTTTTCAAACTTCTGCAACCTTAGGAGATATGGATTGGGTACCCTCACTCTATTCACTGTCTTTGCTGGTTTCAGCTTTAATACAATATTTCCCTTTCCAGTCACCTAATCCATGTCCTTCTTGGATCTCCTCTCAGTCTTAATATATCCAAAACACTCAAAATTATCATTCAAACCCCTTTTAGTTTCTTACTCCAGCAGCGTAGCTCTCTCACTTAAGATCAAATCCAGTAGTGAAATCTTAGCTAATCTTCTTAAATCCTATCTTGGCAAGGTCTTGAATGCCTTCCTCTTATGTAAGTATGAGATTGCCCATCATCTTCTCTTGATCATAAACATTTTCAACTCACTGTTGTATTTCAAGCGGATTATCTTCTTATCAGATTCCATTCGGCTCGGTTCTTGAATGTTTTGAAAAAAAGGAGTCAGCTGTTCTGGTTCTTTCTCTTTAATGAACGAATCCTCCTTGTCCATCTCTATTATATCTCCTTTACTTGAGCTTCTCTGAGACATATATGCCAATGGTCGCTCGTCTTCCTCATAGTATTAAGGCTCAGAGTCATAATCCACCAATTTCTCCTCAATCTCCTCTTTTTAATCTATCAAATTAAACTCAGCTTGTTTCCTACCTACTCCATCTCCTTTTTTTCTAAACACTTCATCACCGGTCAAATCAGCATTTATATCAACCATGTCTATAAATCCAGCCTCTACAACTTCAGTCTCATCTCCTACAAGACCTTCTTTCATACCTCCTGCTTTAGTATCAATATCTTCAGCTCCAACACTTTCTGTATGGACTTCAAACTCACTAACAGTCCTCACATCAGCACCTGAGCCACCAAAACCAGAACCACCAGCACCACTACCACTAGCACCAACTCCTGCTCCACTTGTGCCCTCTCCTACCCTAGTTGAACTACCCACCTTTAGAAATGAGTACTTTGATGTATCAATGAGATCATCTAACTTAGCTTGAGTTAACTAATTGGGAATGTTGGCATTGGCTTTCAGGTCATTTACTTCCTTGAGTAGCCTCTTTATCAACTCCTGTTGATCTATCATCAGACTCTTCATGCTTTCCATCACCTTATCTTTCACTTTTTCTCTCAAATCTTGATTTACCAACTTGGTTTTTATCATCCCCAATTCATTTGCCAAAGATGCATTTAGATTTCTAATAACATCTTGGTCTAGCTCTGATCTGGCATCTTTTCTTTCAGGAGTTTTAGAAAATGCTTGTTGCTTGTGCTTTGTTTTCCTTTAAATAACATTTGCTGGCTCTACCTGATCTGCCTTCTTTTTTGATTGTTTCTCCTTTTGCACCCTTAGTTCTTCTTCAACTTCATCAATCTCATCTTCCAAATTGTACTCCTTTTCTTTGGCATACGTTTTCCTTTTATTGATTGCTTCAGCCTGTTTTTCTTGATTTTCTTCAGCATTCTTGTTTTCAGTCTCAATCAATCTCCTGATGTAATTCCACCTCTCAGCTAGGTACATGTTTTCCCAAAAATATGTGATCTTCCTACTAAAGTCATGTCTTACAGCTGAGCAGTCAGCAAATATCCTGGTATTCATCTGAACCAATCTCTTCATTTCTACGTGTCTAGGCACATTTGGAATCAGATCATTTATCAACATCTGCATGAATCTTAGATATAACAGCCATTTATCATTCTTTAGTGCCATTATGTTTTCAAACATTCAATCAAATATTAGTTTGGCAATGTTGGCCTTTCGTCCTCTGCAAAACACAATCATGGCCCTGGCCCAATCCAAGTTTAGCCCATCAGACCCACCTTTACTATGATCCAGACACATGATAAACACGTGTGCTATGTATCTCCATTCCTTAGAGAGAAAGGACTTCTTGATCTCTTTTATGGTGCCAAAAGGAGATCCTTCATAACCAATGCTTCTGAAAGCATCTAACACCTATGCCTCAGATAGCTTGTTACTTCATCTCCATGGTCATTCTCAAGCGTTAACACCCTGGATATAGTCTCAACAGTAATGGCTATGTCATTGCCATGAACTCTAGCTACAATCTGATGTGGATTAGACCCGGGGTCATACTCAGTAGTTCTCCAAAAGTCTCTGATGTGCAGAGCATAGATAGTGGGCATGTGACATATGGCGTAGAATATAGGGGACTCCTTCAGCCATTTCATGCAGTCTCCAAAAATAGTAGCCTTTGGGTTGCCATCATCCAGTAATGCTACTATATTATTCCTCTCGTCAAACTTTAAATTTGCCATCTAAACTGAAAAATAAACAGAAGTGGGTTAGTTAATACATTAATATAAGAATTAACAATGAAATGAAACAAACTATAAGTAAATTAGAAAGTTCAACAGTTTTGCTGCTGTTGAAACTGTAGTTTCACACTGGCAAAGTACAACAGTTTCACTGCTGTCGAAACTGTAGTTTCGCACAAGCAAAGTATAATAGTTTCGCTGTTGTCGAAACTGTAGTTTTGCACAAGCGAATGTATAGATTCGTTGTTACTCAGGCACAAAATCATATGTCTGAGCAATTCTATAGTTTTGCTGATGATGAAATTATAGTTTCACAGTAGAGAAATTATAGATTCGCTGAGACTCAGACACAAAATCATGTGCCCAAGCGAATCTATAGTTTCGCTGAAACTATCCTGGCAAAATTGTCAAGTACGCACGGACAGCATGACTAGATAATTTCGTTCGGAACTTTGAACTTTCGTTCAGATTCGCTGGTTACACTCATAGTTTTGTTGAACGAATCAGCAAACACTCCGAGCCAGCGAATCAATCTAAAACTTAAATGTATCATTTATTATCATGATTAATGTTGTGGAATGGTTTGAAACACCCACCTATGAACTTATAGACACACACACTTGACGAAAATCAACACAAAATGGTTTCGATTTAATCTACACACAAACTAGGGCTCAGTTTCGTCACGTGAAAGTGAGAAATTGATCCCACTTTGTCCAATATATATTACCTAATTTCACTGCAGCGAAACTATAGTTTTGCTCGGCATCACATTTAAAATCATGTTACCCAGAATTGAGCGAATGTGCCGACGAATCTATAGATTTTCTTAGTGAAACTATTAGCGAAACTTAGTTTCGCTGGAACCTAACACTTAAATAAATTTTGAAAATTTTTGAAAGATTTTTAATTTTTTTTATGGAAATTTATATACACATAAGCTTTCACAAAAAACTTCATCGCCCCACAAAACCAACACAAAACCAAAACCAAAAGAGAAATAAAATAAGATAAACAAATAAAATAGAATAAAAAAGAATAAGAAATAAGAAAAAATTAAGAATAAAAGGATATAGACACTTCCTATTTAAGGAGTTTTCCAGAGAATCAAAGATTGGCGGGATTGCTGATATGTTTGTCCTTTTAAGCCCATGCCTTATTCTTTCAACATGTAATCTGCAGCTATCTATATCATGTTTTGGTTTAATTATAGAAACTCTAATGACTTGGTCCTCACAAACAATTGGCAAAGGACTTATTCTGTCCTTATGGTTTATTGAACAATATGATAAACTCTGCTTGATTTTCTTTTGGGATTTAAATAATGATCTTAATTTAAGAATCACTGTGCCTTTATTTTTAGGGAACCGATGATGAGAGCTCCAGGTCTATACTTACGTATAACAGAGGAGATGATCATCTGAACTTGTTGATGAGAGCTTCAGGTGTATACTCACGTATAACAGAGAAGTTCACCAGAACATGCTGATGAGAGCTCCAGGCATATACTCACGTATAACAAAGGAGATCATCACTCCAGGTCAATGTTCACACATAGCAGAAGAGATAAGCACGATATATACTTCTGAAGAGCTAACGAGAAGCTTCAATTCAGAGAATTTTCTGAAGAGCTAGACAAGAAGCATTTATTGTGCTAACTAAAAACATCATTCAGGATTTGGGAATAAGGAGATTTTAGAAATTTTGGGAAGATCAAGGCAGAGATTTGAAACTCGCAACCTGTTTTTGACAAGGACTTGTAACTTTGTGCAGGAAAAAATGTCAAGAGGATAATCCTTATCACCGAGTTCTTAAACTTTAATTTAGCTACACGATCACTGCTTACTTCATTTTTGGGCTGAGCCTACCATGCATATCCCAACACAAGGCTGTTGACCTCCTTTAAACTTCTTTTTCCCGGGTTTCCCGAAAAGACAAAAATTTAAAAACTTAAGAGTTTAATCTTTATTCTTCACTGAAATTTCTTTTTAACTGCCATGTAAGAGGAATTTCTGTTTTTATATTTTGTTAAAGATCAAAGGAGTGAAGGAATATGTGATACAAAAGTTTTTCAGAAAGGGTTTACTAAAAATAGAAAATGAACAAAAAAGTTATTTATAGTTTTTACATAATTTGTTATGAAAAGAGTTTTCATATTAAACCCAGCATTAAGATCAATTCATAAAAACAAGGTTTATCAAATGTTTTTGTGAAAAGATGTGCTCTTTGATTCTTTGTGTCAATTGGAATAATATCAATGAAACCCTTTTCCTGAGCATCCCGTTTTGCATGAATCCTTGGTTCAATGTGTTTGGTACGAGTATGATGAATTGGATTTTTAGCGATTCCGATAGCAGCTTCATTATCACAAAAGAGTGGTGTATGAAGAAAATTGATTCTGTAATCCATCATCTGATGTTGTATCCAAAGCACTTGGCAGCAGCAACATGATACATATTCAGCCTCTCCTGTAGATAGAGATACTGTTGTTTGCTTCTTGCTTTGCCATGAAACAACACAATCCCCGAGATATTGACATCCACCAGTGACGGATTTCCTGTTGATTTTGCAACCACCGTGATCACTATCAGAATAAGCATGTAAATCAAAGTTCCCTCCCTTTGGATACCAAAGACCCAAATGAGAAGAACCATTTATGTAACGAAAGATGCATTTAACAGCTTTTTCATGTGATTCTTTTGGGTTGGCTTGAAAACGGGCATAATATCACACGGCGAATGTATTATCTGGATGGCTAGCCGTGAAATACATGAGAGATTCGATCATAGAATGATAGCGATGAGCATCTACGGATTTCCATTCTTTGGAAACTTTCGGATGTTACATTAACATTCAAAACTAAACTTGCGTGGGAAGTATACTTGTCTTGATTATCTAACAGTCATATGTTTATACGAAGAAATAGTAACAAAATGTAGATATTAAAGTAACTTGTAATAGTTTCCAAGCCAAATTAAAATTTTGAGTCTACCACCCACAGGTGCCATGAATTGTTGTCACTAAAATTGTTTTACGTAATCAATAGTTACAAGGTTTGAACACTACTATTAATTGTAACATGGTTACCACGTATATCTAATATGAGTAATGAATCGATACGAAAAATTCCCAATACCATAATGTCATTGTCAAGAAAAAAGTTCAAGCTCATAGGCATGAGTGAAATCACCATGAGCATAAATGTACCTAGATAACCTTATGAAACCAGCTGTGACTAGGATTTTGTTTGTTGATCATGTTAATAACCGAGTCACTCATTCGTATTAGGATTATAGATATGCGTATCTACAACAAGTATCGATTCAACATGTTAAAAGATATACATATATGTAGTGACTCCATGTAAAGTCAACTTGGTATAAGGTGCAGAAAATGATCTAGCATATGATGGTCACCATTACTGAGAAACAAAATGGCCATTTGTGGTGATTTTAACAAAAGATCATTCATATAGTTCAAAACTACTCAAGTCACTTAAAGTTCAAATCTGATGGATGAGGAAAGAGTTGGATTAATCTACTCAAATGGGTAGTCATAAGTGATCGATGTCGTGTTGCTTGTCAAAATGAGTAAAGAGTGCCTAATCACCCTTAATAGTAAATGGTAAGAAGGGTGTCAAATCTACAGGGAATAACAGAAAAGGGCTAGTGACGATTAAAGGAAAAACACTAAACATTGAAAAGTAAATTGCTTGACTGATTGATTTGAGAAATAATCAAATTAACAAAATAAAAGTTTAGGTTTTTAACAATCTTAGAGAAAATGCAATCCACTTCTAGATTTCGGTTTGAAAAAGTTATGTTCTTTAGTGAAATCTATTGGGAGGTCATTAATGGTGATCTACACATGATAAGATCCAAGTGAAAATTATGTATTAAGCCTTAAAGGACTTTATTCACATAATCATCAATTTGAATTATGTAACCCTAATTCTAATAATTAATCACACAACAATTAAAGGAAATCAAAGTTATAGAAAACTAACATTAGGTTTAAACATAATCAAATTATTCAAATAATCAAATCCTGAATTGAATCCAATAGAACTTAAAAAGCTCAAGATCAAATCTCAAAACTTGGTTACAAACGGAAAAAAACAAAAAAACTTGCACAAACCCATCCTATGAACTGAATCACAATTGATTTAACCTTACATCATGATCGGTTCTTCAACATAATTGCAATTAATCATTTGAATCGGGATGAACTTGATGTGGAAAATGGTTGCTTTTTCATCCTTGATTGCAGTCTATAGAGGTGTATTCAGCTCTAGGGTTAATTCCCTTTTGAAATCTCTCAAATTAGGTCAAAAACACCAAAAAGCAATGCCCAGCATCAGCGGAGCCACCAATGGCATAGGTGGCATCTCCAACGCCTATTATGCTAAAAGTTTCTCACCACTAGTGTTTTTCTGACCGTGTCGGCATCGGTGGCGCCTATACTTCCGTCAGTGGTGCTGCCCACTACAACAACCAGATTTTCACTTTTAACTTTTTGAGAACTTTTTATTGATAGGTCGTGGGTCCCATAACTTTTTTTCTAGCTCAAGTTATGCCCGTTTTAAGTTATCATGGTCTTGTCGCTTATCTTTGGCACTTCTTTACTTTTCGAGCTCCAATTTTTTTTTTTGTTTCGTATAACTTCTTCTTATACTTTATGTTTAACTGACAAACACAAATATATCGCAAAATTTACTCTATTTCTCATAGAATAACATGCAAAACATAGAAATTAATGCCTTTAAACATTGAACTTTCACCACCCAATCACAATCCCACACTTACCTTTTGCTTGTCTTCAAGCAAAGCTCAATTATGATTTATAAACCTATCATTGCAAATACACATTACTAATTCCTTCTCAAAGGTTAGGTCCCAGGTCATACCCTTATTCACACGACTTACATCGTTCAACAGATTTACATTCTAGCAAGTTAATTATATTCAAGTAAAACGTGAAATCACCTAACTAGGCCTAAAGTCCTTCTGATATTTATTTTCATGCACACACCCCTTACATTGAGTTGCTCCTCTAGGTTTGTCTGGGTAAAATATGTAATAGTATAACCACTCAATAACCAAATATACCATCTTGTCAATATAGGCTTGTATAGCAATCACACCTCCATAATGTTACAAAGACCTTGCACATATCTAAAGGACTTACGGGTTTTTGGGCTTAGGTAAAGGTAGGAAATTTTGGTTTTTGGGTTTGAGCTGCATCATTTTAATATATTCTAAACAATTGCTTTCTCTCTCTTTATTTCATTTTCATTTTTTTCCTTTTTCTTTTTTTTAAAACATAAGCTTGACTTTGGATGTTCTTTCACTTTGAATGGTTTCAGAGTTGGTATTCAACTAACAACATGGGCTTTATGCAGTGGGTTTAACAAAAGAATGGTTTAAGGCTTGACATGGCTACTAATGGTTAGGGCGGATAGTGATAAACAAAAGATAACAAGTAATGGGGGTTCCTAGATTGTCTTTGTCATTTATGTGCATGCATCTTGCTTATGGTCTTGGCATGTATCAAAGAATAAAGTTCTACAAAAAGTGTAGTATATGGCATACCCTCAAAAAATGATAATTTTATGATTGTGTTTTAAGTATTAGGCTCAAGATCTCAGCAAGTAGGAGTTTAGGCTACCAATGTACTCATGAGTTTTTTATATCAAAAGCATGTTAACCTTATTCAGGCATCCTTATCATTTTCAAAAATGATCGGGTAGAAATACTTTATCCCATAACATAAAGGATATGACCATGATCTAGGATCTATACCAATCTTTTGATAAGCAACATGCTAGTGATTTATATTGAAAACTCCAGTTTAATAAACACACTAAACTTTACTTGAATACTTTACTTGAAAACATTACAAAGATTAAAAAAAATTTCAAATTTTTTTCAATTTTTATCCATTTATTCTTTGTTTTCCAAAATTCTCAACAAGTCCCCTCATCCCCACACTTGAGATGTACATTATCCATATTATACTAACCAAGCATTTGTAATGGTGTGGGCATAGGGAAACTTTTAACATCATGACCAATCTTTTCATAATCACTAACAAGACTTCATCATTTGTCATCATGGACAACCAAAAACTAAAACTAACTACAACAACTACTTATAACTATTCATAAGGGAAACAAATACACCTAGTTATGTGTTGGTAATAAGATCTTCAATTATGCAAGTGATCATCAAAATCTTATCACCAAGTTTGCAAAATAAGATAAAAACCGTGTTTGAGCAAACCTCTCACGTCATGATTAACTCAATAATTATACAATTTTTAACTTTTTTGTTTCTTTTTAACAACTCATATATAGTTCAACAATGCATCCCCTTCCCACACTTACATCATTGCATTGTCCGCAATGCAACCTTTAAGTGGAAATTTGATTAAAAATAGTTAAATTATTAAATAGAAATTAAAAAAATTACTTTACACAGAAAATTCCTAAACTCACTATCGTAGGAATTATGGTTACATTTTACATATGCAACAAGCCTTTTAAACCACCCAGTAGGCCAAGGTGGACGAGTGTAGTCACATGAGGGTTTATAGTAAACAAAACCACAAAGTTTTAAAAGAAAATAAAATAAAATCAAAACTAAACCAAAAACAAGACTAAAAAACACAAATAACTTGGGTTGCCTCTCAAAAAGCGCTAAGTTTTAGGTATTCAGCCAGACGTACTTGTCATCACTCATGGTGGTCGAATGGGGTGCTTGCCTCTGGAATTTCCTAAGTAGATTTTCAAATGATCCGATAGGTTTTCTAAGTCATTCCATTTTCTCCCAAACATAATCTACATAACTTAGGCATTCATAGGATCAGGTGGGTCACTCGCATTTTTCTTCCTTTTGGTTTCTCCTTCATCGCGTCCATCTTCTTCACCGGCTCTGTATTTTTCCTCGGATCTACAAGCTTAGCCCTATCATATTTAAAACCAATCTCAAAAGTGGTGTCCTTAATTATATATGGAATATAAGGAGGAACACACATATTAGTTATTATATTTGCCTTACTAGGTTCATTATTAATAAAATAATTGATAGACTTGGAAAATAAATCAAAATGCAACTTATGGGTTTCCAAATTCATGTCAATTGTTCTGTCTTGACAATAGTTTAAGCATTGGTAGTTGCTAAAAACGGTCAACCCAATATGACTTGAGATTGCTCCAACGTCCACTTGTATGCATAATAAAGTACCATGAAGTCAACAGGGTAGTAAAATTCTCCCACTTTGATCACTACATTCTTCACCATACCTAGAGGATGGTTATGGGTTGAGTCAGCTAACACCACGGTGGTGTCATTTTCCTGGAGAGGGCCAAACTTATTTTGATCATACAACATAGTTGGCAAGATGTAACACCATCTCTATAGTCCAAGAGAGCCTTGATGATTTTGAATTCCGTGACTTTAATTGGAATGAGAGGTGCTCCTAAGTAATTTTCTTCAACTTCCCTATCTTTTTCCACTTTATCTGTTTCCTTTTCATTACTTTTAATAACTTGTGTAGATGTGGTAACTTCACAATCATGAACATTACAGCTTGGGGTAGTACTTACTTCAATGACACCATTTTGATCGATGTCATATGGTCGATAAAAACTAATCAGTAAAGTGTGCCTAACACGCTAAATAGTAAAGGGTAAGAAGTGTGTTGAATCCACAGGGAATAATCAAAAATTTATAGTAACGATTAACCGAAAAACATTAATAACTAAAAAGTCAATTGCTTGATTGATGATTTAAGAAATAATCAGATTAACAAAATAAAAGTTTAAGTTTTTGGCAATCTTAAGGAACAAGCCATCCAATTCAGGATTCAAGTGTGGCATCAACATCGGTTATGATCTTGTGCATCATAATGGAGGGACTTATACCTTTCAAATCAGCAAGTGTCCACCTATTATAGCCTTGTATATTTGAAGAACCCACAACAAGGAGGCTTCTTGATCTTCTTATAGGTTTGTTGTGATGATCTCAGGCAATGTCTTATCTTCCCCCTAAAAAGCATATTTAGGATATTGGGGTAGATGTTTTAGTTCTAACTCCAGAGGACTTTCCAAAGAAGGCTTCATCTTTTTGTCAATATGTTTAGGAAAGGTTTCAACTTGATGTGTCGATGGTGGTCTAACATCATCTACAAACATCAATTACAAGTTTGTCTCTTCAATCTCCAAAGCTTTCATATTATTCCAATCTATATTATCACAAACATCACACATCTCTTTGGTGTTGTCCTCACTTTCATGAGGATTAAAACCATCAATGAAGTTTTCCATGAAACATTCATCATTGGGTAGACAGTTGGATTTATTAGAAAACACATTCAAATGCAATCTCCTATTACCAAACATCATATATACTGTCCCAGTTTTATAGTTTATTATAGCATTTGAAGTGGCCAAGAATGGTCTACCAAGTATGATATTAGGTTGCTTTGTTTAATCATTTGACATAGTCTAAAACCAAGAAATCAACTAGATAGTAGAAATCTTGAACCATGACAATAACATCAAACACAAACCCTCTAGGAAGCTTAGGTGTTAAATCGGCTAATTCCATGGTGGTATCCGCCTAACGAAGTGGACCAGATTCATGTTGACCATATAAGCTTCCTCAAAGGATGCTTACACTTGCACCAAGATCTAATACCACCCCTGCCATCTTAGATTGACCAACTTGAATTGGTATTAAAGGCGTTTCGGGATCTCGAAGCTTTAGGATTATGGAACCCATTAAAATGACACTCACTTTTTTAGTTAAATCAAGCATTTTTTGAAATTTGTGATGTTGTTTTTGGGTACAAATGTCTTTAAGGTATTTTGCATAAGCTGGCAGTTGTTTAATTACATCAATTAAGGGAATGTTGATTTTAACTTGTATGAAAATTTTCCAAATTTCTTCATGTTGAGGACCTCTTTTGTTTTAAAGAATTGATTTTTTGGGGTTTCCTTAGGATTTTTTTAGGAATGGTAATAACCTCCATATCCTTGCGCTTAAACTTAGATAACTCTTTATTATACACCAAAATTTTGTGTATCTTGAAACGTTGCTTTTTTAGGTTTCTTAACGAGGTCTACTTCCGACTCACAATCATCATCACTTTTCCTATCCACACCAAGGTCATCCATCAGCCCGTCTTGAATTGGTGGTGAAGAGACAACTTTGTTGTCATAAACTATACCAGAGTGAAGAACACTAACCTGGCTAATGTTTGCATTCTTTATGTTTCTTATGCCAAATGTTTGATGTTAAGGATTGATAGGGGTGTCATTATGCAGTGTACCTGGATTTCTTCTCAATTTTGCCATCTCTCTACTATTTGCCCAACTTGCTTAGCTAATGTCTCCACTATTATGTCTCACACCACATTGTCCTTCTTAATCTCTCTTAGGAAGTCCATAATTTCTGATGAGTTCTTTGAGCACCCTTGGTTAACATTAGGTTGATAGTTGTTTTAATATCCTTTGTTGTACCCCCTTGATTGTAACTTTGATTGTTATATGCAGTTGTTAATTCGGGTATGGTTGACCTCCCTGACTTGGTACCTGAAAATGAGGATTAGATTGGTTAGGCATTTTACCATACTTAAAATTAAGATGATTACACAAAATGGATGATATGTATTAGAATTCATATCATATTTATTTCGGTCACCATATACTTGGTTAATCTCTTCTTCAGTTGGACCCAATTGCAATGGGCAATCTCTAATTACATGTCCCAAATCATGACGTCCTTCACATAAGGCAAAAACTTGACCTTATTGGGGTGCCCCATTTCCTCTATTGAAATTCAAACTTACTAATTAATGTTCTAATTTTTGATTGGACCTCTCTAACTATTCTAACTTATAAGTGGCATTTGTAGTGCTTGGAGATCTTATAATGGCATGTTTCTTCTTGCTATTATATTGAGCTTTCCTTTATTAGTTCACTGCCATCATCTTTAAGAATCTCCATTCCATTTCCACATGCTTGGAAAGAAATGTTCCGCCCATAGTAGAATTCACACCCTGGATGTCTAAGTGGATAGACCATCATAAAATGCATTAATTAGCTCCCATTATGGACAACCATGATAAGGACCATTCCATAACAATTGCTTAAACCTCTTTCGCGCCTCATAAAATAGCTCACACGATTGTTGTTGGAAATTCCTAATATTAGTTTTTGCATCACTTTTTCGTTAAGTTGTGTAATACTCTTTTAAGAATTGTTGTTGCATATCCTCTCATGTATAGATGCTTGCGGAAGGGAATGATTTGAACCACTTCTATGTAGCATCATTCCATGTGAATTGGAACAATACATGCTTAACTGTTCATGTGTAAACCTTTGTCTCTCTTCTCGTATGGATGCTTATTATAGGAGATGTGTTAGTAGCAATTTGAGGTCTAAAATGGCTTTCAACTCCTTAGATTTGTGCAGGATGATGAACTTTTGGAAGACCATCATGACGTTAAGGAAAACTTGATTGGGTTGAAGTGTTGATTATATCACCCCAAATATTGATAACCATAGTTAAAACCAAATCCATTTTCATCTCCCCCTCCATACTTTGCATTCAAATTTCATTGTTCTATACCATCATCTCAATTCAACACCTGATCTCTTATGTTTTCTTCAACATTAACACCATCACTCTGGCTAGAGTTTGATTGATTGAATTGAACTGAAGGATTCCTTAGAGCCTTATAATTGGCATTTCTTATCTGTTCTTACTGAACGGGATGATTAGGTTGGGGATATACAAGAGGATCTTCAACCACTTGAAATTATGGTGGTTGACGCATAGGTTACCTTGAACTGGGTTAAATGGAGGTGCTAGTTGCTATAGTGGTGGAACATTCTGTTGTGGGAATAATGAGGGAGGAATATCACCTAAAGGTTGTGCTCTTTATGGAGGAGGCTGAGTTGGTGAATAACTTTCGAGTTATTCATCTTGCTAAGCGACTTGCTTTCCAATGTTTTGGAAAGCCTTCAAAGTATCTGACTAGCCTTAGCTGACGAAGTTCCTTTTTCAGACCGAGTTCCTCCTTGTGGAATAGGAGTTCTTGAAGTGCTTTCCTTGTGAAAAACTCGGTTGTCTTGTGTTGTTTCCTTAATCTCTGGATTAAAGAGTAATGGTGAAGTCCTTCTGGAATATCTCATGTACATAAAGTCATTGAACTACCTGCAGAACAGGAAACCAGTACCACGCGTAATTCCGAATGAGAGAAAGAACAAATAAACTAAAGACAATACAAAGAAAATCTTTTGGGTTTTTTAAGGAGTTTTAAGAAAACAAATTACTATTACTAACACTAAACTACATGGCTCCCCAACAATGGCACCATTTTGATAGATGTCATGTGGTTGGTAAAAAAAAATCACTGAAGAGTGCCTAATCACCCTTAATAATAAAGGGTAAGAAGGGTGTCGAATCCACATGGAATAACAGGAAAGTGGTCGTAACGATTAACCAAAAAACATTAAACATTAAAGTAAATTGCTGAATTGATTGATATAAATATAATCAAATTAACAATATAAAAGTTTTGGTTTTTATTAATCTTAAGAAAGGGCAATCCACTTTAGGATTTTGTTTTGGCAAAGTTATGTTCTTTAGTAAAATGTATTAGGAGGTCATTAATGGTGACCTACACACGATAAGATCTAAGTGACAATTATAGATTAAAACTTAAAGATCTTCATTAACACAATGACCAATTTGAATTATGTAATGCTAATTTTAATAACCAATCACATAATGTTAAAGGAAACCAAAGTTATAGAAAACATAAATTACATTTAAACGTAATCAAATAATTTAAGTAATTAAATCATGAATTGAGTCCAATATAATTTAAAAGGTCCAAGATCCAATCTCAAAAGTAGGTTACAAACTAAAAAAAATGAAAACTTGCGTAAACCCCCCGAACTTAATAACAATTTATTTAGCCTTGCATCATCATCTGTTCTTCAACATAATTACCAATTGATCAATTGCATCTGGATGAACTTGATGGTGAAAAGCTTTGGAATGGTGAAAAATGGTTGCTTTTTCATCATTCATTACATTCTAGAGAGGTGTTTTCAACTCTGGGTTAATAGCCTTTTAATACCTCTCAAATTAGGTCAAAACCTACAAAAACACGACGCCCAGTATCGGTGGTGCCTCCAGCACCAATTATGCTAATAGTTTCTGACCAACGATGGTTTTTGACGGTGCTGACATTAGTGGCATCGCCCCCTAACTCTTTTCCTAGCTCAAGTTATGCCTATTTTATGTTACCATGGTCTTGCAACTTCTCTTTTACACCTCTTCACCTCTTGAGCCCCAATTTTTGTCCCGTTTCATCCAGCTTCTTTGTATATTTCATGTTTAACATGCAAACAAAAAATATCCCAAAAGTAACTCTATTTTTCATAAATTAACACGTAAAACACGGAAATAAAGCCTTTGAACAATAAACTTTCACCACCTGATCAGTAAGGGTAGATATATGTCCAAACAACGCATATGAATGATAAGGTATACATATTTTGTTACATGGATAGTTCAGGATCAAAGTTCTTGTCTAACATCATACTAAAGTCTATGCTGAGAGGATTTCCTTTTTCTAACACGTCACATAGAGTCAAATGATTTCTTTGGCCATCTACATTCTTTTTGACATAAAATGGAATGCCTTGGTGGTATCCATAATCATTTATATGAGGAGCTGAGAAACCTTGCCCAAAAACAGTCTGTAGAACAAGATTTCTTGAGATAGATTTTAGGTCTGCTAACCCACTTGTTGACATCTCTAGAGTGTGAATGTTATCTATCACCTAAAGTTAGTTCCTAGTCCATCTCTTATCTCACTTTAAGGGTAGCATTATTATTTATATATACGGTGTACCGCAGCAAGCCTACCACACTACCAACACCTTGAAAACATACCACTCACCTATCATTACTAATTATTGAAAACTGATATTCGAAAGCATGCGTCTGAAGTATAATCTTTACAATCTTCCTAATTCTTTTGCTAGTTATGTCAAAGGTCTGGAGATATGAATCCTTATGTCAAACATGAGTACTATAATAGTTTGAACTTCAGTATGTCGTATGATGAATTTAAAGCTACTAATTAATATGGTAGCAACAAGTGTAAACCGATGATGGTGATAAAACACAAGTACTTTATAGGTATATTGAGATTCTTATTTAGAGAGAATGGTGTTTCTCATAAGTGATGAACTAGAGGATCAGCAAGATTCTTCTATCAAGTCATGACTAGAAGTGATGTAAGTGGCTTGGAACCATGTACGACTAGATGATGCCCGTACATGATAATTGATTTGGAAGTTTGGTTGATCTTACCTTAATGGTATAGTAATAAAGGTAAGTACATTTTCAATAAGAAGGACTAACATATCAAAAATGTGTACTTTAAGGGATCATGAATTGTAGAGATCCCAACTAATGCTCTAGAAAATATTTGATGGTAAGGCTTAGTTGCCAACCCTATCATATTGACATGTTTGTTACTTTATGATCTGATAGTTATGTCTTCTAGCCAGAGGAGTCTAAGTATGTTCATACCACCCAAAGTGCCAATGTTACTAATCTTTACAATAAGAGAATGATAAAAGAGGTTGATGATGAAGATGCTAAGTTGTCTGACCCTAAAGATACGTATTCCAAATTTTGTCATATTAGTTATAACATGTAGGACCGGTTTGTGGTTCAAACAATAGTTTTATAGTTGGATATTATCAACTAAACACACTTACTATTCAAATAGGGAACCGGGCAGTGAAACAATAACTAACAAGTAAGAACACTCAAGAACATAAAGATTGATTTTCAAGAATGATGTATATTGCTCATAACTATTTACAAGTATTGCAAAAGCTTCTTAATCCTAAACTGATACATGAAATACTATATACTACAACCTACAGCCGACCATACTTTGAAGACCAGCTGGACACTAATCCAGACAACAAGATCAATGTAGAGTCAAAAGACAGATTGCCTTTTGACTTGTAACAATGACAGGCCATAGCTCATATTCTATTGTAATAAAATAAAGATAAAAGTATTAAAGTGGGAAATTATAGAAAAGAGACCATATTATTTAGTTGACAAAAGTAAAAAGGTAATCACCAACTTGTATAAATTGGTGAGTCTTCAGAGCTGATAGCGGAAAGGTCTTCTACTTTTGTCAAAAGTATGTCAGAGTGTGCTTCTTTTGAGATGTCAGACTTTGGAAGAAAAACAAGTCTTCTTAGTCTTCAAAAGAGTTCAGTCTTCAATCTTCAAAAGAGTTCAATCTTCAAGCTTCAAAGACTTTGTCCTCAAGCTTAGAAAGACTTCCCTTTGGCTTCGAATGATTTATTTCTTTGGCTTTGGAAGATTTGACACTTAGTTATTTTCTTTGTACATAGTCAAATCTTCCGAAGTACTTCCTTCCTTATACTTCATAGCATTTCGAGAGATCTTTGGTTACCATCAGCTTTTAAGATAATCATCTTGATCTTACAAACTTACCCTAGGCTGATGCTATCAAAAGTTGAAGGTTACTATGAATTTGAATCTTCTACATGATTAAATACATCAGAATCAGAGCCTATGTATGTTTATACCACCCAAAGTGCCAATGTTACTAATCTTTACAATAAGAGAATGATAAAAGAGGTTGATGATAAAGATGCTAAGTTGTCTGACGCTAGAGATACGTATTCCAAATTTCATCTGTAACCCCTGGAAATTTATAAAAAGGAAAGGAAAAGAAGAGAAAAAGGGGAAAGATAACATTTTTCAAAAGTAAAGGGGCTAGAGTGTGCAAGTGGCGAACTTGCCTCTAGTGGGTTCAAAAAGCATGGGATGGCCGCCCACACCCCCATTAACCCACATCTGCTTTCGGCTGCAAGAAGAGAAGAAGGAGTTGCCATCGGTTTCTAGAGAGAGAAGGAGAAAGATATGCTTGAAGGTGGGATTTTAAGGTGCTGGAACTTCAAGTGGGTTCTCGGGTTTGAGGTGTTCTACTCGAAAGTTGCTCAAGGTGAGTTCTAGATCCCCTTTTTTACTGGTTTTCTACTTGTTTGGTGCTATTATGCATAACAAAAAGGATGTTTCTTTACCAAATTATGTTTTTCTCTTTATAGAATTATGGCTGTGTCGATGTGGTATGTTTTAAAAATTTTCCAGGTTATTGAATGGTTGTTGGTGACGTTTAAGTGTATAACAGGTAGATCCATGCTAAGTAGATGTTTAGAAGTAAGGTTGATTCACAGGTACACTAGTTGTTCGCTGTGGACACTAGTTGTTCGCTGTGGACATATGTGCATGGATAGTGTGTCCGCTGTGGACACTTGGACATTTAGACTGTCTGCTGTGAACATTAGTCATCCGCTATGGGACTTTGGTCATTCGCTGTGGGACTTTGGTCATCCGCAATGGGACTTTAGTCTTCCACTGTGGATTTGGCCATCCGCTGTGGACCATAAGCTGTCCGCTGTGGACACTTGGATAATTTTGCAAGTTGCGTGCTTTGGACTTTGTTCATTCGCATTAAGTTTTGTTCATTCGCGTTAAGTTTTGTTCATCCGCATTAAGTTTTGTTCATTCGCACTAAGTATTGTTCATCCGCATTTACTTTATTCATCCGCATTTGTGTATTCCGCATATCTTTAGACACTTATAATATTTTTTGAGACTTCCATCCACATTTGCTTGTCCGCATCTGCTGAACATTCAGCCGCATTGCCCTATGTTCATCTGAATTTCTTTGGGGACTTAGGAATTTCTGGAATCTTAGGAAGTAGAATTTAGTGTTAAGTTCTAGAATTTTTGGTGGTTTATGCCTGTTGGTATTATGTATGATTGTGGGCCGTGGTTGATTTTCTCTTTTACTTTTTAGTGTGTGACTTTACGTGGTGTGTTAATACTCTTGTATGTAAAGTATTATTGTAATGTAAGTGGAAGATAAAGATAATGAAAAGTGGAACGTAATGAATGAATTAAATGTCTTGCAAGCATATAAAACGAATTCAAAACTATTTATAGGTTGCCACCTCGATAGTGTGCTGAGTTCATACCTAACTGTTAGTCTTTATGACCGATGGAAAAGTGCGATTACGGGGTCCTTGTCGTGTACCCTGGTGCTGTGTCATCTTTTAGCATGAGACAGGGATATAGCATATGGCAGGATCTGGATAGAAGTGAAAGATAATAAAGTACAAAACAAACGATTATGAACAATGATAAAGGATAATAAATGATTATTATCTAGATGTACGTATGATGCGTGATCATGAACGAAAGTAAGGAATAGGTTTTAAACGAAAGTAAAGTATTTTATTATTAAAACTAGAACTCACTCAGCGTCGCTGACTTTTGTATGCATAGTAGTTGGCAAGTATTTGTTGATGCTGAGGAGGTGCAGGCATGGATGCATAAGCTACTGGAGATGGTTCAAGTCTGGCATCCGTATGTTGGAGAATGTTTTGTATTAATACATTTTGGGAATGCAAAAGAAATGATATGATGATTTGACATACTTTTAATTATTAATGAAAAGTTTTAATTCCGCCGCAAATGACGTGTTTTAAAACTTTTTATGCGATGAGTGTCCGACCGTAAGCGTCCCGGGAACGGGGCCTTACAAGTTGGTATCAGAGCCAAAGTTTAAGAGAATTGGGTAAAATATTTTCAAAAAATTTAAACTTAAACTGAGAATGGGTCATGAAAGGGAAAGGGGTGCCAGTCCTAGTAGCTACATTCCTGCAGGTAAAGGTTTTATGTAAACGTTTTATGTAAGATAATAAAAAGGAGTTATGTGTGTGTGCTATGTGGATTATGTGTTCTTTGTAGGTTTGGATGCTGATGTAGTTAGGATAGGAAATGCTTGGAGAATGAAGAGTAAAGTAAGTGGCTAATCACAACTAGGCACTGTAATTAGAGACTTACTATACTTGACATAATTTGAGCAATTACCTTGAATGACCATGTTGGTGTTTGAATCTTGTAGTGCTTAGGGATGGCTTGTGGAATGTCTTCTGAGGCTTCTTGAGGTAGAGTTCATGATGGGCATGGTGTTGGACCGTGTGCCATAAGGAACAGGGCTAAGACTGCGGAAATGGCTCCTGAAGAGCCCGAGCTTAATCACCATGATGGTGAGGATGAGAGTGCTAATCTGAGGGCCTCAATGAAGGAGGTAGTAGCGAAAGAAGTTCATCAGGTCATGCAGATGATTCTGCCGTCTGTGGTGATCGAGATTATTAGAGCTGTGAGGGAGGATAAGAAGAAGGAGAAAGAGGAGAAGAGGAAAACCACTAGGAGAGGGCGCGAAGGAGGAGGTTCAGGGGAGATGGAGCAACCAGATACTGAGATGGTTGTCTCCTGTGATGATAAGGAGGAGGAAGAAGTGCAGGAAACTGCGAAGGGGTGCATCTATGGGGCATTCAAGAGATGTAAGCCCCCGACATTTGTTGGGAATGGGAGTGCTGCTGCTACTCACCAATGGGTGAGGGAGATGGAGGCGGTACTTAATATCAGCGAGTGCTACGAGGATCAGAAGGATAAGTTTGCTACCGACTAGTTTGTGGATTCGGCCTGATGCTGGTAGGACAACATCGTCCAGGTCGAGGGTAGCGGGGTGATCGGGAGGATGAGATGAGGTGAACTGAAGGAGCTGTGATCTAGGAGTTTTGTCCTCACAGGGAGCTCGACAAGATCGAGAGAGAGTTCCTACAGTTGGAGTCGGGAACTATGACGCACCAGCAGTACACAACTAAGTTTAATGAGATGGCGAGGCTAGTGCTAGAGCATGTGACACCCGTGTCACGAAAAATAAGGAGATACATCCAGGGTTTGCTGGCGGATATCCGTAGACATTCGATCAAATAGGGAACAGGCAGTTAAACAATGAATAACAAGTAAGAACACTCAAGAACATAAATATTGGTTTTCAAGGATGATTTATATTGCTCTCAACTGTTTACAAGTATTCCAAAAGCTTCTTAGTCCTAAAACTGAGACATGAAATACTTTATACTACAACCTACATCCGACCATACTTTGAAGGCCAGCTGGACACTAATATAGACAACAAGATCAATGTAGAGTTAAAAGGCAGATTGCCTTTTGACTTGTAACAATGACTGACCATATCTCATATCCTATTGTAATATAATAAGGATAAAAGTATTAAAGTGGGAAATTATAGAAAAGAGACCATATTATGTAGTTGACAAAAGTAAAAAGGTAATCACCAACTTGTATAAATTGGTGAGTCTTCAGAGCTGACAGCGGAAAGGTCTTCTACTTTTGTCAAAAGTATGTCAGAGTGTGTTTCTTCTGAGATTTCGGACTTCGAAAGAAACACAAGTCTTCTTAGTCTTCAGAAGAGTTCAGTCTTCAATCTTCAGAAGAGTTCAGTCTTCAAGCTTCGAAAGACTTTGCCTTCAAGCTTCGAAAGACTTCACTTTGGCTTTGGAAGATTTATTTCTTTTGCTTTGTAAGATTTATGTGAAGCCCCGTTCTCGGGACGCTTACAGTTGGTCAATAATCGCATAAAACATATAAAACTCATCATTTTGCAGCGGACATTTAACTTTTCATTAATAATTAAAAAAATGTCAAATCATCATATCATTTCATTTACATTCCAAAAATGTATTAATACAATAACATTCTCCATAATATGGATGCTAGACTTGAGCCGTCCCCACTAGCTTATGCATCCATGCCTGAGCCTTCTCATCATCAACAATTACCTGCCAACTATTATACATACAAAAGTCAGCGACGCTAAGTGAGTTCTTGTTTTGTAATAAAATACCTCGCTTTCATTTAAAACATTTTCTTTACTTTCGTATGTCATCATACATTATACATACATCTAGATAATATCATTATTATCTTCCATCATCTTTCATCATCATTTGTCATCATTCATCATCGTTTATAACCGTTTGTTTCATACTTTCTTTCATTATTATCTTTCACCTTTATCTAGATCATGCCGAATGCAATACCCCCATGTCATGCCGAAGCTGGTACTGTGTCGGGGCTTACAAGTAAACCCCCACGTCATGCCAAAGCAGACATAGTACCGGGGTGGAGTGACAAGGATCCCGTTTCGTACTTTTCGATCAATCTTAAGGATTTGACCCCTGTACGCATTAACAAGGGTTAGCTAAACCACACACAGTTGAGCAAATAACTACCTCGTTGAGTTGTGAACCTCAATCATTTTGCTTGCAAGACTTTACATACGTTCATTATGTTCCACTTCATGTTAATGTTATCTTTCACTTTCATTACATAATACTTTACATACATATATATATCACGCCACGTAAAGTCACATCATGATAGATAACAAGAAGTATATCATAACAACAACCCATAAGAAAGAGATATAACATCAACGAACATAAACCACCATTAAACATAAGTACTCAACACTTAAATTCTATTCCCAAAATTTCAAAATAATTCTTAGTGTCTACAACGCATGAACAAGTGTACAGCGGACAACTTAAAATTTCCTAAGTGTCCACAGCGGACAGCTAAAGTCCATAGCGCATGACTAAAACATTCCAAGTATCCACAGCGGATTAACAAAGTCCACAGCTGATGAACAAGTCCATAGCGGATGAACAAGTCCACAGCGGATGAAGTAATCCACAGCGGACAATCATAAAATTTCCTAAGTGTCCACAGCGGACAACATAAAAAGTTCTAAGTATTTACAGCACATACCTAAAATCTCCAAGTATCCACAAGGGACATGCAAAGTCCACAGTGGACGTGCAAAGTCCACAGTGGACATGCAAGTCCACAGCGAATGACATAAAATCCTTCTAAGTGTCGATAGCGGATAGTCTAATGTCCACAGCGGATAGCATGTAAAATTCTCTAAGTGTCCACAGCGGACAGCATGCAAAATTCTCTAAGTATCCACAGCGGACATCCAAAGTCCACAGCGGACAACATGCAAAATTCTCTAAGTGTCCACAACAGACATGCAAAGTCCATCAAGGACAGTTTAACCAACACCTTTAATGCATCATATGTACTTTCCAGTCCCTAAACATCATTCTAACATATACATAGCATAGATCTATCAGTTTACACTTAAAACATTACAAACAACCATACAACAACATGGAAATCCTTTAAAACATAAATCAACAGTACACAGTTGTCTTTTTACAAAAGAAAACGTAGTTTGGTGAAGAAACATCCTTTAGTATGCATAACAGCCCCAAACAAGTAGAAAACCGGCAAAAGAGGGGATCTAGAACTCACCTTAAACAGCTTTTGAGTAGAACACCTCAAACCCGAGAGCAACCTGGAGTTCTAAAACCTAAACACACAAAGATCTGTCTAGAAGTTAAAACCTAGCTGAAACCGAGAAGAAACCTCTTTAAAATCTCACATTCTTGAAGAACTTTCCACTTTCTCTCTTATAAAACCGGATGGGAATTTCTTCTTTCTTTTCAGCCGAAATTGTGCATGAGAGAGGGGGTATGGGCAGCCTTAACACTTTTTTTTTAAACCCATTATGGGCAGGTTTGCCCCTTTGACACTTTTAACCCTTGCTTTGAAATAATATCCTTTTTCTCCCTTACTTGCTTTTCTTTTCTTTTTCTGGAATTTCCGGGTGATACAAGTCCACCCCCCTCATATAGGTTTCGTCCTTGAAACCTGTCACTCCTTAAAGAGATCTAGGTAGTGTCATCTCATTTCTTCCTCTGACTCCCAAGTGGCCTCTAATTCTTTAATGCAAAGACAACAGCCGCCACTTTAGAGAAGTTTTGGATAAATCTCCTGTAGTAACCCGCCAAACCCAGGAAACTACAAATCTCGGATGGCATCTTTGGAGACTTCCCTCGCATCACTGCCTCAACCTTCGTCAGGTCTACATTAATCCCTTCAGGATTAACCACATGACCGAAAACTGAATCTCGCGTAACCGGAATGCACACTCGGAGAACATGGTGTATAGCTTCTCTCTTCTAAGCATCTCCAACACCTCGTGGATGTGACTAGCATGCTCTTCTTCGCTCTTCGAATAAATTAGGATGTCATCAATAAACACAATCACTGATTTATTTATCCTAGGTCGACCCACCCGATTGATCAGATCCATAAAAGCAGCTGGCGTGTTGGTTAAACCAAATGACATCATGAGAAACTCGTAGTGTCCATACGTGTACAAAAAGCTGTTTTAGGAATATCCTTCTCCTTACCTTCAATTGGTGGTAACCATTCAAAGATCTATCCTCAAGAACCACCTGGCACCTTAGAGCTAATCAAACAAGTCATCAATCCTCGGTAACGAATATCGATTCTTCACAGTCAACTTGTTCGGCTCACGGTAATCGATACACATCCTCATGCTACCATCCTTCTTCTTCACAAATAAGACCGGAGCACCCCATGAAGAGATACTCGGTCGAATGAAGCCCTTGTCTAACAACTCTTGCAGCTGAGTCATCAATTCCGTCATCTCGGAGGGAGCTAGACGATACAATGCCTTTGCAACCAGTTGGGCATCAGACATCAGATCGATATGGAACTCGATCTCGCGTTCAGGTGGCAAACCTAGTAGATTCTTTGGGAGCACATATGGGAAGTCACACACTACCGGTATATCCATGAATCATGGTACTGACACATCCACATCCTTCACATAGGCCATATAGGCACCACTTCCACGTCTCATAGACATCTCTACCACAACCATCGAAATTACCTTTGGAGCCATACTAACTCTATCGCCATAGATCGTCACCGAACTCCCATCGGGTGCGGCTAATTGAATCATCTTCTTATGACATAAGATGTTTGCCTCATAGGCTGCTAGCCAATCCATCCCTAGGACTACAAGTGTCCACAACCAACATGCAAAGTCCATAGCGGACATGCAAGTCCACAGCAGACAGCATAAAATCCTTCTAGTGTCAACAGTGGACAGTCTAATGTCAACAGCGGATAACATGCAAAATTCTCTAAGTGTCCACAGTGGACATGCAAAGTCCACAGTGGATAGCATGCAAAATTCTCTAAGTGTCCACAGCGGACATGCAAATTCCATAGTGGACAGTTTATGTCCACAGCGAACAACATGCAAAATTCTCTAAGTGTCCACAGCGGACATGCAAAGTCCACAGTGGACAGTTTAACCAACACTTGCAATGCATCATATGTACTTTTCAGTCCCCAAACATCATTCTAACATACACTTAGCATAGATCTATCAGTTCACACTTAAAACATCACAAACAACCATACAACAACATGGAAATCCTTTAAAACATACATCAACCATACACGGTCATCTTTTTGCAAAAGAAAACATAGTTTTGTAAAGAAACATCCTTTTTATTATGCATAATAGCCCCAAACAAGTAGAAAACCAGCAAAAGAGGGGATCTACAACTCACCTTAAACAACTTTCAAGTAGAACACCTCAAACCCGAGAGCAACCTGGAGTTCTAACACCTAAACACACAAAGATCGGTCCAGAAGTTAAAACCAAGCTGAAACCGAGAAGAAAACTCTTTAAAATCTCACCTTCTTGATGTACTTTCCACTTTCTCTCTCTGAAAACCAGATGGGAACTTCTTCTTTCTTTTTAGCTGATAACGTGCATGAGAGAGGGGGTATGGGCATCATTAACACTTCTTTTTGAACTCATTATGGCTAGGTTTGCCCCTTGCACACTTTTATCCCCTTGCTTTGAAATAATACCCTTTTCTCCCTTACTTGCTTTTCTTTTCTTTTTCTGAAATTCCCTGGCGTTACAATTTGACACTTAGTTATTTTGTTTATACATAGTCAAATCTTCTGAAGTACTTCCTACCTTATACTTCATTGCACGCCGAGAGATCTTTGGATAGCATCATCTTTTAAGATAATTATCTTGATCTTACAAACTCCAGCTAAGCTGATGCTACCAAAACTTGAAGATTACTATGAATTTGGATCTTCTACTTGGTTAAATCCATTAGAATCAGAGTCTAAGTATGTTCATACCACCCAAAGTGCCAATGTTACTAATCTTTACAATTAGAGAATGATAAAAGAGGTTGATGATGAAGATGCCAAGTTGTCTGACGCTAAAGATGCGTATTCCAATTTTTGACATATAAGAAGTAGAACTTGTTTGTGGTTTAAACAAAAGTTTCACAGTTGGAGATTATCAAATAAACACACTTACCAGATCAAATAGGGAACCAGGTAGTAAAATAATAAATAAAAAGTAAGAACCATAAACAACAGAATAATTGGTTTTCAAAGATGATGTATATTGCTCTCAGCTATTTACAAGTATTGCAATAGCTTCTTAGTCCTAAAACTGATACATGAAATACTTTATACTACAACCTACAGCTGACCATACTTTGAAGGCCTACTGGACACTATTCTAGACAACAAGATCAATGGAGAGTCAAAAGGCAGATTGCCTTTTGACTTGTAACAATGAAAAGCCATAGCTCATATTCTATTGTAATACAATAAGGATAAAAGTATTAAAGTGGGAAATTATAGAAAAGAGACCATATTATATAGTTGACAAAAGTAAAAAGGTAATCACCAACTTGTATAAATTGATGAGTCTTCATAGCTGAGAGTAGAAAGGTCTTCTGCTTTTATCAAAGGTATTTTAGAGTGTGTTTCTTCTGAGATTTTAGACTTGGAAGAAACATAAGTCTTCTTAGTCTTCAAAAGAGTTCAATCTTCAATCTTCAGAAGAGTTTAGTTTTCAAGCTTCGAATGACTTTGTCTTTAAGCTTCGAAAGACTTCACTTTGGCTTTGGAAGATTTATTTCTTTGGCTATGGAAGATTTGACACTTATTTATTTTCTTTGTACACAGTCAAATCTTCCAAAGTACTTCCATTCTTATACTTCATTGCATGCCGAGAGATATTTGGTTAGCATCAGCCTTTAAGATAATCGTCTTGATCTTACAAACTCCCCCTAGGCTGATGCTACCAAAACTTGAAGATTACTATGAATTTGGATTTTCTACTTGGTTAAATCCATCAGAATCAGAGCCATTCTACTCTTCATTTATTGGTCATGATTCTTCAGGCTTTCATAGTATCTTTTCATATCCAAGACATCATGCATAGGCAGTTCTTGTATGTTTTGCTAGAATAATATTTGTTGACCTTATTGATCTCTTGTGACATACCATTTGTCTGGGTTTGGAGAATAAACCCAGGACATGATGGGTGTCTTAGCAACTAGAGGCTCTACATATATGGGAGTTAGTTGAGTAGCCTCTTTTGGTTGACCCATAGGATGTTCTGACTCATCTTGAGTTGTAAATGTGGATGCCTTAGACTTCTTTTTATTTCTTGACTTCAAGTCTCTTCTGATGGCCATCCTTTTGCCCTTTCTATATTTTAACTGACAAGGTTGGTCTTGATCACCTTTTCTTTCTTTTTCCTTCTCAGTTTGGTCCTTCCCTTTTATATGTACAGAAGAAGGTTCAGGACCTTGCTGTAGGTCAGAAGATGAAGTTGGCTGTGGATCAGTAGTACATCTTGGTTCTATTATCTGTTTGGGTTGAACCGTGACCTCAGCTTCAGGAGTAGGTTGACTTGGAAGAGAATGCAAGTCTCGAAGCTCTCTCCTTTTGGTCTTTTGTTTGATCACCCTGATGTACTCATCCATTGTGGTTAGAGACATTGGACCAAGCCTCCTACTGGAGAACCCATACAACTTCAAGAAGCTCACCATCTTTTGTCTGTCATCTGATTTATTCTTGTTGGCTTTGATGGCGACCCTTAATTTTTCAACTTCTTCCGTCATCTTTCTCTTAGCAGCTTTTCTTCCTTTTTGAACTTCTGGTTCTAGCTAGTTAAGGTACTCGAACTCTATATAATCATAAGCTAGAGGGAGTAAAGCTTCTGCCTTGTAGAAACCTATGGCACTCAAGTAGGTGATCATGTTTTGTCTATCTTGTTCTTTGTCTACTTGATTTTCTTCCTCTACAACCATAGTTTCCACCTCTAGCACCTTTTGAACTGGGGATAGGACTAGAGCTTGATATAATTTTCTTTTCTTTTCTTTCTTCTTTGTTTTTGAGAAACAAAGAAGCATCCTCTGCCTCCTTCCTCTCTCTAAACACCTATGTGTCTACTAGTTCAGTCAATACATCAAAGGGAAGAGAGAGGAGATCATCAATATTGTAATTTCTAGTTCCCAAGTAGTTCAATCTATCTGCCCTTAACTCATCTTCATGAGTGTTTGGCCTTTGAGTAGCCCTGATTGCAGCATGCATGAAACTAGGATTTTCTCTTTGTCTTTCTTCCCGTGCTTTCCTCTTCCTCTCCCTTTTCTCCTCCTCAATGCCTTTTACAGATAGAACCTTCTTTCCCTTGTCAACCAGTAGCATGTGTGACTCAGGGAGGAGAGAGCTTTGGCCTTCTTGCACTTGTTCTTCATTGGAGCTCTAGCGAGGGAGAAGTTGTGAGACACCTTCACCAACTGGTGTCTCACTAAGAGTGGTTGGTTTTGAAGGAGCAAAAATCATAAGGTTCATAGAGTCCACAACTGGGCCTTTAACTAAGGCTTTCCCTTTAAAGCTAATATTAGGGTCGAACTTAGTATCTATTTAACCAATTGTTTTCCTTACTAGCCTTTGTTTGTAAATTCTTGTTCTTCTTTTGAACTCCTCAGATACTCTCTGCTAACCTGTCAGCATGTCTGTTTTGACTTGGATTGACAACTGGTAGGTTGCCAGAGGAAAGCTTTCATAGAATTCCAAGTTGTAGATGTTGAAGATTTCTTGTTGACCCAGGAATCTTGAAAGCACCAAGGCCCTTCTTTCAATGTCATATCTCCATCCTATGATTAGATATGCAGCATGATTGGATGGAGGTGACATGGCCCTTGGTATGAAACCCTCCTTAGGCTGTAATGTGGGCAAGAGAAGGTTGTTGAGTCTTGACAATTGCAAGTGAGAATGTATACTTAATGTCCATCCTCTGGGCAGTACTCCCATGTTCTGTGATTATTGTAAGTTTCCCCCCCTTTTGGTAGCATCACTTACCTACAAAAGTGATCTGGAGGTTAAGTTCACTACATCCTTGGGTTCTTGTGGCCATGGTTGAGCATGCCTGTAGGCCTCTCAGCTAGCTTACCCTTTAGATCGATGATCTCAAGTTGCTGATTAAGCTCCTGCCTATGTAAGGTAGCCACCTGAGATTCAAGGTGACTATCCTTTGAAACAAGGTATGTGCATGTAGCCGTCAATTTCTTACACCTTTTCTTTCATGTTCCCCTCATCTTCATTAGAAAAATCATTGGCAGATGTGAGTACATAACCAACATTATCCCTCTAACCACAAGATGTTTGTTCTTGGTCTCTGGATTTCCCTTGCTCTGTGACCATTTCATAAGAAGTTCCAAGAAGCTGGGTTGTCGTGGTTGAGGTCTGAATGATGTAATCACTTACAGAAGTAAGAGCCTCTTCCACATGGACTTCTTGAACATGTTCAGAGAGGTCAACCTTAGTAATGGGTGGATGATGTGGGCTAGACACGGGAGTGTCAGGAGCACTCATCTTTTCTTGAGTAGGGGAAGAGTAGAGAGATTCATAGCACTCATTGAATCCCATGTCTTCATCATCAAAGTATTCAAGGATGGGAATTGGTTGCTTAAGATTTAAAGGTTGGGGATGGTAGCTTTCCCCTAAAGGTTGATCATCTGAGTGTTGAGACTTAAGATGATGGCTTAAGGCTGGGGTTGTGAGCTTATCAGGCTGAGCATGAGGAAGCTCAACACTGATAGTTGCAGGAATTGGAGTGGTTTGCTCCATAAGAGAAGTGGGAGCTCTTGTTTCCACATTCTCCTGTATGGGTGTGTATATGAGGGCTTGGTCAATCTGAATATACTAAGTAGGGGTTCGTATGGTTTTTCTACTGTAAGAGATGGAGATTTGAGGCTATGTAAGTGGTGTTGAAGATGGTGTGGATTCAACATTGGCTGGGATTGCCAAGTCTTCACCTTGAGCAGGTTGCTCTAATATTTGGGGGACAAGGGCTGTTTCTACCTCGGAAAAACAAATAGTGGTTTTCCTTATTATTTTAATGTTGTCGGGCTTCATCTCTCCTAGCTTTAGAATATTACCTGTTCCCCTCAACTAGGTGCCCAGTTCACGGTTAAGAATGTGCTAGACATATCTAGGGAACATATAATATTCAAAGGAATTCAAGTTTGCAAGTAAATTTGTGTAAAAAAATTAAGAGTACCAGAACTTGATCTTCTGGACCATTCCATGACTATGTTGGATAGGTGTTCTGGAACTTGGTTCCATCCTTCATGCTTGTTAGATAATAAGTGGATAAGAACATGGAAGAGGTATGTCCATTGTGAAGATACCTTTCACTTCTTGAAGGTTCTGACTGTGTAGTAACCATCAAAGCCCATTTGATGGAATGATTCATTGACTTCCTCCTTGGTAAAGTACAGCTCACCATGTTTATCATCTAGCTGTAGATGTTGGCTTATGGAGGCTTGAGTGATGAAAACCGTCCTCCCCTGCACTGTAGCCGAGAGTGCCTTCTTACCGTACATAATAACTTCCTTGAAAATCCTCCAAAACTCCAAAAGTTGTTCTTCGTAGAGTCGAGGGTCAATGGTAAGGGCTATAATGTTGGAAGAGTGTGAAAGAGAGTTGCAGATTTCTTAAATCAGGGTCCTTTTCAGCATTTAACAGAGCAACTTGGTTGTGTTGCCTGTGTAGATACATGATGAAGGCTGCTTGCTGGTTTTGGGGTTCAAGGTTGGCCATTTTTGAAGCTTTTAGGAGAGAGATTGGAAGAAGAACGAGGGTTTGTGGAAAACTTTAGGGATTGAAAGATTTAGATGAAGAAGAAGAGGAAGAGAGAGTGAGACCCATTGGAAAGACTATTTATATGCTTGGATTTGAGACAAAGTTATTTTGAAAGATAAATTTTGAAATCCGGATATAGGTCCCACTTCTGAAATAGTGCCCAAAAAGTAGTTACCTCGAATGTTTAAAATCTTCCAAAGATAATTTGTGTTAGGAAGTTTAAAGAAAGCTTCCAAAGCTAAATTAACTTCAGAAGATATTCCTTAGTTTGAGAAGAATTCCTTCGGAAGAAAATGTACTTAGAGTAATTTTTTTTCCAAAACAGTTTTGGTTTCGGAAGATATTAAACTTCAAATGTTATACTCACGGAGTAAATAAAATTTCCGAGACTAAATTGCTTTTGGAAGAAAACTGTCCTCCAAAACATATAAGTACTTAGAAGTAGACTTAAGCTTTGGAAGATATATTAGAATTTCTTCCAAACTAAAATCCCTTAGTAAGTAGTTATTAGTGTTGAAGACATAATTTTCTTCCAAAGTCAAATCAATTTCTTCCAAGAGAAAGTCTGTCCATGACATCCGGTAATTTTCAGTTACCAAACATCGTTAGTTCCGTTAGGTCTTGCATACACGTGTCGTGAGCACACACTAGTTGTCGTTGAATGTTGGTGACTTAAAAATAATTAACAATGATTATCTGATAATAACTTGATTAATAATGTTGATTATTAATTTGTAGTTACGTGATTTATGAATTTAAATATTATTTATGAATTTTACCTTGTATCGTGCCAACGTGTTATATTTATTTTATGCGTTTTATAGCTAGTGGAAAATATACATGATTATTATTATAGGTTAATAATGCTTGTGTTTTGTAGTCAAGAACTTATTTAAAAAATCTTAAAAAGATTAGTTTTTATAAAATTTAATCAAGAAGGGTTAAGTTTGTAACTATCATAAAACACAATATTACCAAATATAATTAAAATCAAACCCTAATCCCCTCCCATACCCCCCTCATTGCGGCCGAACCCCCTTCGCCTCCCATCCATTGCGATTTTGATCAACAACAACAATCATTCATCGATTTTGATCAGTTTGTTATCATGTTTATCAATGACATATTGATCTATTCTAGGACCAAGGAGGAACATGAAGAGCAACTACGTCTAATCTTGGAACTACTTAAAAAGGAACAACTGTACGCCAAGCTTTCCAAGTGTGATTTATGGATACGCGAAGTACAATTTTTGGGACACATTTTTAACGAGAAGGGAATACATGTTGATCGTGCAAAGATTGAAGCGATAAAGAATTGGTAGGTTCCCAAGATGCCTAGCGAGATACGATAGTTTCTTGGACTGACAGGATATTATCAGCGATTCATTGAGGGATTCTCTAAGATCGCTCAACCTCTCATAGCCTTGACTCACAAAGGAACAACATATAAATGCGGAGATAGTCAAGAGTCTGCTTTTCAGTTGTAGAAACAGAAACTTTGTAGCTCACCGATATTGGCATTACCGGAGGGAAGTGATGACTTCATGGTTTATTGTGATGCTTCTATCCAAGGACTTGGTTGTGTCTTGATATAGCGTGATAAGGTGATAGCCTACGCCTAGAGACAACTAAAAGTGCACGAGAAGAACTACACCACTCATGACTTGGAAATGGGTGCGGTAGTTTTTGCCTTGAAGATTTGGAGACATTATTTGTACGGTACCAAGTGCACTAGCTACACCAATCACAAGAGTCTTCAGCATATCTTTGAGGAGAAAGAGTTGAATATGAGGCAGCAACGTTGGGTGGAATAGTTGAATGATTATGATTGCGCTATCAAATATCACTTAGGAAAGGCAAATGTAGTCGCTGATGCGTTGAGTAGAAAGGAAACTGCTAAGCCTCGACGAGTGCGAGCTTTACAGCTTACGATTAGCACTCACTTGCCTGAACAAATCCGAGAAGCTCAAACGGGAGCTTTGAAAGCTGAAAACAATGGGTATGAATCTTTATGGGGAATGGACAAACAGTTGGAGGTAAAAGTGGATGGAATTCGTTATTTCATGGACAGACTCTGGGTGCCTTGCATGGAAACCTAAGGGACTTGGTTATGTGTGAGGCACACAAGTCTATACCTCCTGGTTCTGACAAGATGTATCATGACCTGAAGGCGCACTATTGGTAGCCTAATATGATGGTAGACGTAGCTACGTATGTGAGCAAGTGCCTCACCTGTTCAAAAGTTAAAGTTGAATATCAGAAGCCGTCTGGGTTACTACAAAAACCTGAGATTCCTATGTGGAAGTGGGAACAGATTTCTATGGACTTCATACCAAATTACCCCGGACTCCCATATGTTATGACACGATATGGGTTATCGTAGATCGGTTAACTAAGTCAGCTAAATTTTTGGCAATCAAGTAAACGGATAAAATGGACAAGTTAACTCGAATTTATCTGAAGGAGATAGTCTCGAGACATGGTGTACCGGTCTTAATTATTTCTGACCGTGATGCTCTTTTCACATCACATTTTTGAAATTGTTACAGAAATCTTTGGGTACGCGTCTGGATATGATTACTACTTATCATCCGTAAACCAGAGGGCAAAGTGAACGTACTATTCAAACATTGGAGGACATGTTACGTGCTTGTGTGATTGATTTCCGGAATAACTGGGAAGTTCACCTACCATTGGGTGAATTTTCTTACAACAATAGTTATCACACCAGCATTAAGGTAGCACCATTTGAGGCTTTGTATGGGCGAAAGTGTAGATCACTAGTTTGCTGGGTAGATTTTTGTGATAGTCAGCTAATAGGCCCCGAGTTGGTGCATGAGACTACCGAGAAGATCGTACAGATAAAGAACCGTATGGGTGCACCTCATGACCGATAGAAAAGTTATGCAGACAAGCGACGAAAACCTTTCGAGTTTCAGGTCGGCAAAAAAGTTTTACTGAAAGTCTCACCATGGAAAGGTGAGATTCGATTCGGCAAAAGAGGCAAGCTTAATCCGAGATACGTTGGACCATTTGAGATTCTGGGAAGAATAGGTCTAGTGTCGTATCGATTAGACCTACCTGATTCGTTGAGTGGAATTCACAATGTATTTCATGTCTCAAATTTGAAAAAGTGTTTATCGGACTAGACAATGGTTGTACCACTTGAGGAAGTGCATGTAGATGAACAACTATGGTTCATTGAGGAACCAGTTGAGGTGATGGACCGTGAAGTCAAGACTCTTAAGCAAAGCAAGATACCCATAGTCAAAGTTCATTGGAACTCAAAACGTGGACCGGAATTCACGTGGGAACGTGAGGATCAGATGAAGCTTAAGTATCCTCATCTGTTCGAAACGACAACGACAGCCGGCGAAGTTAATGATTAAATTTCGGGATGAAATTTCTTTCAACATAGGGATAATGTGACAACCGACCCCAAACTCACTTGATTTCTTTGTGCCAATGCAGTAGACGAGTGATGCAACACAACCATGTAATGCAATTTTCGGGAAGGAAATTCTTTTAACATGGGGATAATGTGACCTCCTGTAATTTTTCTTTACCAAACTCCGTTAGTTCCGTTAGGTATTGCATACACGTGTCGTGAGCACACACTAGTTGTCGTTGAACGTTGGTGACTTAAAAATAATTAACAATGATTATCTGATAATAACTTGATTAATAATGTTGATTATTAATTTGTAGTTACGTGATTTGTGAATTTAAATATTATTTGTGAATTTTACTTGTAACGTGCCAACGTGTTATATTTAATTTATGTGTTTCGTGGCTAGTGGAAAATATACATGATTATTATTGTGGGTTAATAATGCTTGTGTTTTGTAGTCAGGAACTTATTTACAAAGTGTTAAAAAGATTAGTTTTTATAAAATTTAATCAAGAAGGGTTAAATTTGTAACTATCATAAAACACAATATTACAAAATATAATTAAAATCAAACCATAATCCCCTCCCATACCCCCTCATTATGGCCGAACCCCCTTCCCCTCCCATCCCTTTGAACAACAACAACAATCATTCATCGATTTTGATCTAGTTTCAAGCATTCCAACGTGTAGCAAACATCAATTCTTGATCAGTACATTTTTAAAGGTGACATTTTGATTAGTATCTCATGGATTTTGAGCATGGTCGAACTCTAGTTCGATTTTCATAGTATATGTCAAACTTGATGTTGTTTAATGGTTGTATGATGTTAGTTGTATTGTATTGATGTTAGTTTACATGGATTATGCAAGAAATTCATTAAATTGAGTGGTTTTTCATACCTTACTATTAATAGTAACTTTTAAGCATGAGATTGATGAATTATAATGAATTGATGATGTTAGTCATGTCTAGATGGTTGTTATTGACTTGATTAGGCATAAAGTTGGTGAATTTACGAAAGAATTGGATGTTAGATTGGTTTTGGGTGTTACTTTCCCGAAAAGGAAACTTTATTTATGTAGATCATTGGATATTGTTAATTGAGCATGTTTATGATGTTAGGATAATGTTAGAATGTTTGTTGATGATGCTTAAGGTGGTAGATTGTGTTGTTTGGGTTGTATAAATACTTGATGCACAACTTTGGAAATTTAGGCTCTTACGGAATATACATGATAATGGATGGTGTTAGGTGATTATGGAACTATGTTGGAATTATAATAGAATCATGATGATGCATGATGTGTTAGTTAAAATTGTAATTTTGGACTTCTTGGGATTTATATGTGTTGTTTGATAAACCATGGTGTATGATAAGCTTTATAGCACTTAAGGGTTTGTAATGTGGCATACGTGAATAACTTGTGTGATAACCATGTATGATGGATTGCTATACTTGATCAAACAAGAACTTAACTTGACATATCACCAACAGGTCAAATGGGTCAACTAACCCTAATGAGTCTTGTTTTCCAAAACCTTGGGTCAACGTGTTTGGTGAGCACTTAGGGTTGTTAAGCTTCTGTGTACACGTACTTATGTACTTGTGTGTTCTAGGTAACCTTTGTATGGTTGTCTTTCCACTCATTATTAGCTTTTACAATCATTCGTTTGCACACCAGGTGAGTTCAATGCCCCACTTTTACTTACTTCTCTTTTTAGGGGAGAAAGCATACTTGGTTTTAAAACGATTTACTGTTATAACATGTGTTTGGTAAGACATAGTGGGTTATACCATAGAAAGCCCTCACACCTTTGGATCGTTAATTAAGGAATCTAGCGGGAAATTTTGGGTAGTACTACTAGGTCTGACAAGCCCCACCCAGGTGACCGGAAGTCAACGGGTGCAATATCATTTTAAACTACTAACAGCTTCACGACCTAGTATGCGTGGTGTGAGGCAAACAGACAAACATAGTCAGCTTCGATTGCGAAATCACTATTGCTCTTTACTAATGAAATTAGACTAGCTATCTATTTCAATGCACTTGTTTATATTTTATTAATGCTACTGTTTACAATGATTACAAACTTTTGAACTCACCAACCATCGTGTTGACACTTTTAGTATGCTTTTCTCAGGATGTTTCTAGCAGCTGCCCATAGGAGCACGCACGTGTCAAGCATTCTTTGTTCAAAATTGTTTACTTTTAGTTTAGTATTTACTTATTTATTTTGGTTTGGGCGAGTGTTTTGCGCAGTTTACATTTAGTACCTTGTGTTTGGGTTATTTACAAAACGCTTCTGCAAATATATTAAAGTTTCAAACTATGAATTGTTTTAAATGTTGTATATAGTGTCATTCTGAGTAACTAATGGCTAAGATCCTGGTTTGTTCACCCGCCTCGCGGTAAAACTCCGCATGTGGATTTTAAGGGTGTGACACTGTCCATACTTTTTAAAATTCTATAAAATATTTACTTAGAAAAATTTCTTTTGAGATTAACAGGGCTAATATGTGTGGTAAATTAGACAACTGTAAAGACATACTCCTTATGAAAAACAATTTTGAAATTAATTTATGTAAATCTACTCAAAGTTAATCATCCCAATAGATGATACAAGATATTTAAATCTCTTGTCATCAAATGATTTTGTGAACAGATCAACATATTGTTCAGTGGTGTTTACTTTGACCAGTTTAATCAATCATTTTTCAAAATTATCTCTAATCAATTGATACCTGATATTAATGTGCTTTGTCTTTGAGTGCTACACTGGATTCTCTGTGATTGAGATAGCACTATTGTTGTCTATATGGATAGGAGTCTTCATGAAATAGAATCCATAATCTAGCATTTGATTTTGAATCCAAAGCATTTGAGCACAGCAGCTTGCAGCAGCAATGTATTCAGCTTTAGTAGTTGATACAGAAACATAATATTGCTTCTTGCATTACCATGAGACTATCCTTCCACAAAGGGACTAACATCCCCTAGATGTAGACTTGCCAGTCATATTGCAGCCACCATAGTCACTATCTATATATGCATACAGATTGAAGTCAGAATTCTTTGGATACCAAAACCACAGTTTAGGAGCTCCTTTAAGGTATCTAAGAATCCCCTTGAGAGGAACTAGGTACGACATCTTTGGGTTTTCTTTATATCTTGAAATATGCATGTAGCAAACAAGATATCAAGCCTGCTTATGGTTAGATACATAAGAGACCCAATCATAGCCCTGTAATGATGTTCATCAACACACTCCCCCTCAAGATCAGGTCTTAGAGATTGATGATCGGTTCAAAATGGATCGATTCTATGATGATATCGTAATGCAATAATCAATTCAAACACAAAGTAATCAAACACATGCAATTACATCAAAAAATTCTTAGATTTCAAACACATGCAATTACATCAAAAAATTCATATATTTCATTCTGTTCTAACTGTTTTTCTCTCTAAGATATCTTTAAGATGTCTTAGATGTCTCAGATGTCTTAGATGTCTAAGATCTCTACCCTGCACAATACGTAAAATATCCTATTTATACTATCAAGAAACAAAGGAACATATATTTCCAAAATAAGTTGATGCTCTAAAAAGTAGTTTAATAAAATTTACTGAATTAACCTAAATTCTAGACTCTCGTAATACTCTAGACTCATTAAGACACACTAAACTACTAACCGGCAAGTGTACCGATCGACTCTAGTATAGCTAAAGTAAGTCCGGATATCGAACCCACGAGACTCAATGAATTGCGAAAAAAGACTCTATCTAGACTTAACTTGACACGGACGTAACCAAATGCTTAATTGATGGGGGGGGGGGGTTTCTAACTATTCCAAAGGAAGCAATTGATTTCAAAAAAAATGAATTAACTGAGTTAACAATAGAACACAAATTAGACTGTACTTTATTCAAATGGTGAGATAACACTACCTAGACTGGAATCCTGATTGCTTCAGCAATGATTTTTATTTTGGAAGTTGTCAACAATGGCATTGGGATCTTTAAATTCTCACCTCTCGGGATGTTTACAGAACTCCTAACCCTTCTCAAGAGCACACTGTGACACCCTAAAGATTGTTCAGATTACCAATTATTAGACTCTCTCACAAGACGCCTAGCAGATTTATGAAAGTACCTTACACAATTCACTCCCTCACAGGATCTAAATCTAAATTTAATTTGGACTCCCAATTAGACTTGTTAGACAATAGCCAAAAGGATATGCTTTCCAAAGCTCCCACCCTACGGTTTAATGACTTAGACCTAACAATAATCTCGCACCTCACAGTTGTTGACGATTAGTAGAACGCTTGATTTTATATGATTACCGAATATTACTTCTAAGGTTAAATGTGCACTATAACCTTAAAGATGACAGATTTATTTTATGATAGGAACACTCACCAAAATCCGAAATCTAACAAGACTCTATTTTGTGATAAAGACCGTCACCAAGAATCAAGTGAAGCAATAAACAATACGCAGACACTATCAAACATGCATACACATCTAATCAAAAGAACGAACAATCTACAATTCATAAATAATCCATAGAATCTATAAATCCAATAAAAATCAAAACTTTATCCAATCCATCATCCAATCTAGGTAGTATAATAGAATTAGCCTCTCCACGTCATGAAGTTCATTAAAAACAAAATATATTCAACCAAACTAAGCATAGTGAACAAGAAGGAAGCGAAAGTAAAGACACCCGAATGTCACTAATGTGAACCGAATGCTTCCCAGACTTCAATCCTCAATCCACAAGCTCTGAATGCTCGAAAACCTCTGAATCGGTGCCTCCAAATCGCCCAACCTCACTCTTGTTCGTAACTTAGGGTTCCTTCTTTTTTTCCCCTTCTTTTTTCTGCCGAAACAAAGAGTTTTATCTAAAGATAACACCCTCTCGCGGGTGGCGATAGGAATACATCAATCAAGTCACGCCCAGCGACCGAGAACAACCTCAGCCACCCTAACAGCCTCTCGCTGGTGGCGAGAGGATTTAAATAATCAACTCGCGGGTGGCTAGAGGATTCTTAACCTGACTCGTTTTAGTTATCGAACTCTCCAACTCGTTCCAAGACTTGACTTTCTTGCATGCTAACTCATTTTCTTCACTTTGCGACCGTAACAAGCTCACAAGACCTGCAAAGCACAATCGGATCAAGAGATTACCTATTCTATGGAAAGCGCCATTAAAACTAATGAAAACTGTACAAACTGTACATGCATAACCGATGTATTTTGCAATACATCAAATTTCCCCACACTTACTCTTTTTTTCATCCTCGAAAAAGAATCTATGCAAACAGAATCAGAGAAGGATAAATATTCGAGTCAAGAGTTAAATTACTTATTAAAAATCAAAACTTTGTTAGCCGCGATTGCGAATATACTTATCCCTTTAAACCCAGACCCGATTCCAAACCCAGACCCGATTCCAAACCCCTTATCATTCAATTTTAAGTTCAAGTGCAGTCAGTCTACCTATGGTTTCTCACCAGGAGCCACAGTACATCTAATCCCGCCTCGAGCATATACTTTTCTTTACCTAACCCAGAGGTTGTCTCAACCAGAGTCACCATCCCCGGGGGCGACAACGTGAGCTTCGGTAATTTTCTTCGCAATTTTTTTTTTTTTACTTAACCTATAGGGAATCTAAGTCAGAGTCACCATCCCCAACAAAGATTACATAGGCCTCTTATTCTTTCCAATCTAGCTCATTTATTCTTTATTTATTTATTTATTTATTTTTTTTATTTTTTTTTTCAAATAAAAATTCTAAAAAAAACATTGGCTTATAACGGCATTCCCTATACTACTTTTGGCGGTTTCAATTTCCCATTTTTCCTAGATGAGCACCCACTAGCAACCCGACAGTTAAGGTATATATATTTAACTTAAGGGAATCTAGAACCAAACCGGGCCTATTCACCTATCCCAAACCGGACACAAGCTCGACTATATTAATCTCATATAATCATTATTTGAACTCGAATAAAAACCCATCTTTTATATCATTTTTCGTTTTTATTTTGCAAACTTCTTATTTCAAAAGACATTATCTGGGTTTTTAATTTTTTATTTTTAATTTTTTATTTTTAACCATAAAAACTAAACTTATGACTCAAGTGTCCCATCCCCACACTTAAATGTTGCATTGTCCCTAATGCAAGGATGGAAGCACAACTAACTAAAATAAACTAAAATAAGAATAAAAGAAAAAAAATGAAATGTACAAAATATACAAATGGAAGCGACTTAGCTGAATATATGTGAGACTGTCAATGTGTCAGTCAATTCCACATATGCCCTCCAATCCGGCATACGCTCAGCATACAGTTCCTAATCGTACACACGAACGGAGGCGGCAAAACAACACCATGCCTATCAAATAACCATAACATACCATAGCATAGCATAGATAGATAAAAAAAATTAAAAAAAAATTAAAAATTCATAACCAAAACATCCAACCCATACCAAACAAACAACTTTAAATCAACCCCTCCTGTCCTGCCAGTTATCCAAAGTGTAAGAAGTTAATAGTACAGACCATATAGATAAAAAAAGCATCAAAATAAAAATAAAAATAAAAGATCTAGATAAGATGCTGCTACCACCATCCCTGATCACTCATCATCATCCGACTCCTCTTCTTCACTTTCTTCCTCCATCCTCGGTACATAACCCTGAAACTCTGGAGTCGGGTCCACATAAACACCCTATGCGTGGCCTGGAGCTCCCTGCGGCTGCGAACCACCTGCTTCATTAAGATCATAATACCCCGGCAGTGGAAACTGGCCTGGATCAACAAACATCTAAAAAAAATCTGGGACCCGCATGTTCAACTGTCCCATCATATGCCTAATAGCGCCATCCTGTCTGTCCTGCCGATAGTCAATCCTACTAAATCCTAAATCCATCCTCTCGTAAAGCGATGCCAATGTGAGCGGGTCTGGTGGTGGCTGTCTCCTAGGGTACTGAGGAGCTGGTCTCTGTTGGCGAGTCCTCTAGGGAACCTGGTAGCGTGTCGGTATAGCCCCTGCATAGATTCCTCTACGCCTGAACCCACTGGTGGCGGAACTTGCGGACCCTCACTAACTCGGACCCATGTCGGCGGGACGTCATATGTCAGAATACCCGCAGCCTGTAGATCCGCAACCTTCATCAAACACGTTCTAGGACCCTCTCTCATCTTCTCGGGCGGGTACCTGTCAAATACACCTAAACTCTCTGCCAACCAAGTAACATATGGGCCACAATAAATCCTAGCTCCTGAACCTCCTCTCCATGGTCTCCTCATCGATAAAGCTTACACAGTTGCCAAGTTTGCAGTCCTCTCCTCTACCATGCACATGAGGAAAAATAGGCTAATTTGGTTCACATTATTGTCACCCTGACCCCTACCAACTAGAGTGGCTGCCAAAATATTATGAACAAACCTCAGGACTAGATCAATGATGTCACTCACTACCATGTTATTTGAATAAGGCACGCGGGAAATTGTACCCCAAAACCTGGCTAGCTCACTCACCTGCATACTATGCGGGTGAGCTTTCTTAAATATCCCTTGCAAACTCGTCCTGAACTCCTCAGTCTCCACTTCCTCTTGCGTATAAAACTGCAGCGCCACTGCAAGTTGAGGTATGGTCAACTCGTAGGATCGCCTACCCAGGGCGAAGAAAACCGCCTCCTTTTCATCAAACTTTCCCTGTTTGTAATCAAAGGTGGAGTGGAACTCCACAGTGATCTTCGTGTACTATCTTGCATCGCAGTCCAAAACCTTTCTGAATTTCGATCCTAGCAACCGCTCAATCCTTGCCCTTGCCCCTAGGCGATCCATCAAATCCCAATCAATTCTTCTAAATGGCAATAGCTCTACCGCAATTAAAGTGCCTAATCTTTGATATTCCCCCGAATCAACCTCAAACTGCAATAATGGGCTATCCCTAATCCTAATGCTCTGGCCATGCGGGATCCCTGGCCCAACATAATCTACTTCCCGATAATGCTCAGGTGCTGATGTTTGCGCTGGCGCAGATGGTGCTCCTTGAGAATGAGCTGTCGGCCCTCTTCTCCTACCCCTCTTACTTGAAGGTCCTTCACCTGACATCTGCAAAACAGTTCAAGAAGGACAAAGAAAAACCAGCACAACAGAAAAGTTAGCGAGGGACTTGCAATCATAAACTATTTAATTTTATTTTATTTTATTTTTAAACAATTTAGAGACAGCTATATATCATTTTATTCGTGGCTGAATCCAAAAACAAAGATGACAAAAACAAGGCGGGTTACCGTTTACAAAAGCATAAGTTTTAAACAACCTCGCCCGAATGGAGATTGAGTACGGGCGAAGCGTTTTACACTTGTACGTTCATATGAGTAAACCCATGACCTCAATTAAATTTAACACTAAACAAACTAATTAGACCCAGACAAAAACAAGAACTAGCTAAACTCAATATACACTTGGAAGTTGGAGTTTTACTAACCTTTGAAGAAGAACAACCTGACAAGAATGAAATGTTTGTAGGCGGCGTTGGCGGAGGACATTGCAAAAGCGTACGGGGCATCCACTGAAAAAAAAATAAAAAATAAAAAAATAAAAATAAATAAAATAAGAAGAAGGCACTACTATAAAACTAAGTATTTAGACTCCTACGACTCAAACAAGAGAAAATTAGCAAGTATGATGTCAAACAAGACCAAACAAAGAATTCAATGCAATTACCAAAGAAATCCCGGCAACGGCGCCAAAAACTTGATGCTCTAAAAAGTAGTTTAACAAAATTTACTGAATTAACCTAAATTCTAGACTCTCGTAATACTCTAGACTCATTAAGACACACTAAACTACTAACCGGCAAGTGTACCGATCGACTCTAGTATAGCTAAAGTAAGTCCGGATATCGAACCCACGAGACTCAATGAATTGCGAAAAAAGACTCTATCTAGACTTAACTTGACACGGACGTAACCAAATGCTTAATTGATGGGGGGTTTTTTCTAACTATTCCTAAGGAAGCAATTGATTTCAAAAAAAATGAATTAACTCAGTTAACTATAGAACACAAATTAGACTGTACTTTATTCAAATGGTGAGATAACACTACCTAGACTGGAATCCTGATTGCTTCAGCAATGATTTTTATTTTGGAAGTTGTCAACAATGGAATCGGGATCTTTAAATTCTCACCTCTCGGGATGTTTACAGAACTCCTAACCCTTCTCAAGAGCACACTGTGACACCCTAAAGATTGTTCAGATTACCGATTATTAGACTCTCTCACAAGACGCCTAGCAGATTTATGAATGTACCTTACACGATTCACTCTCTCACAGGATCTAAATCTAAAGTGAATTTGGACTCCCGATTAGACTTGTTAGACAATAGCCAAAAGGATATGCTTTCCAAAGCTCCCACCCTACGGTTTAATGACTTAGACCTAACAATAATCTCGCACCTCACAGTTGTTAACGATTAGTAGAATGCTTGATTTTATATGATTACCGAATATTACTTCTAAGGTTAAATGTGCACTATAACCTTAAAGATGACAGATTTATTTTATGATAGGAACACTCACTAAAATTTGAAATCTAACAAGACTCTATTTTGTGATAAAGACCGTCACCAAGAATCAAGTGAAGCAATAAACAATACGCAGACACTATCAAACATGCATACACATCTAATCAAAAGAACAAACAACCTACAATTCATAAATAATCCATAGAATCCATAAATCCAATAAAAATCAAAACTTTATCCAATCCATCATCCAATCTAGGTAGTATAATAGAATTAGCCTCTCAACGTCATGAAGTTCATTGAAAACAAAATATATTCAACCAAACTAAGCGTAGTGAACAAGAAGGAAGCGAAAGTAAAGACACCCGAACGTCACTAATGTGAACCGAATGCTTCCCAGACTTCAATCCTCAATCCACAAGCTCTGAATGCTCGAAAACCTCTGAATCGGTGCCTCCAAATCGCCTAACCTCACTCTTGTTCGTAACTTAGGGTTCCTTCTTTTTTTCCCCTTCTTTTTTCTGCCGAAACAAAGAGTTTTATCTAAAGATAACACCCTCTCGCGGGTGGCGACAGGAATACATCAATCAAGTCACGCCCAGCGACCGAGAACAACCTAAGCCACCCTAACAGCCTCTCGCTGGTGGCGAGAGGGTTTCAATAATCCACTCGCGGGTGGCGAGAGAATTCTTAACCTGACTCGTTTTAGTTATCGAACTCTCCAACTCGTTCTAATACTTGACTTTCTCGCATGCTAACTCATTTTCTTCACTTTGCGACCGTAACAAGGTCACAAGACCTGCAAAACACAATTGGATCCAGAGATTACCTATTCTATGGAAAACGCCATTAAAAGTAATAACTGTACAAACTGTACATGCATAACCGATGTATTTTGCAATACATCATAAGTCCCTATACTATGAAAAAATGTTAAAAAGACAAAATAGACAAATTGTTAATAGTACAAGAGCTTCAACAATACTCCCCCTAAGATTTACATTGTCTTCAGTCGTCAATAAATTCTTATGGTTCTTCTTTTATCTTGAACATTGGCTTTTCTTTGTAAATCTCTAGTTCTTTTAATGCTTTCTTAATTGCTGATTTGAACTTCTTTGCTAGAATTGCTTGATCAGGCTTTGACTCGTTGGTTTTAATTTCCATCTTGTCCATTGCTAACAGAGTTTCTTTTAAAAGACATGCAATGTCTACGTTAGCATAAAATTCAAAAGGTTTAGGATGATCATGAGAGTACACTTCCAATACTCCTTTGCTCGAAATCCTCATAAATCAATCGACTTTGTGTCTCTCTTCATGATATTAGCAAAAGCTAGAGCTTTTCTCAAAGAAATTCTCTCCATTGCTGCATTCATCACTTTGATAATCGTCATAAAGTACTTCCTATCGTTGTAAGCAACTTCAAATGCAACTCTTTCAAATTTTTGATTGGACAAGAAAGATATATAACTTAGATGTAGAAGTTTGAGTTCAAAAACTCCAAATAAGGAAATCATATCTTCATCCCAGTCATCCAAATAACGAACGAGCTTCAAATGGAACGAGTCCGCATGATAAAACCATCTCAAAATCGGTTTGGAAGTTTGAGTTCTGTCTATCACCTTTAAGCCCGGATTTGTGACTTTCTCAAAATATTGATCACTATAAGCATCTAGAAATTGTTCTTCTTCTTCTGGTTGATCTGCTAACCTTCTTTTACATTTTATTGACTTGAAATATTCTTTGTCCTCTTATTCACATCGAGTCTTGGGAAAAGAATCCATTCTGGAAATACCTCTATTTAGAAGTGTCACAAAATTTTCTCCTCGAGCAGACTTTGTTGGATTAATCAGAAGTAATTTGTTTAATTCTTTGAGATCTTAAACATGTAATGCTATGATGCTTGAGTAAAAATGATACACATCACAAATAGCATTTACTCGTTTGATTAAAAACGCATAAAAATCTCATCGTATTTCCAAGCAACGATCTTAACATTATTTGTATTTCTGGCACAATCATTGCATTCAACAATTCAGAAATTGATTGGCCTTTTTGCAATACATTTCTTAGGAGATCACCTACTGTTCTAGCCTTGTTCCATAGTTGTTTTTGATCAACTGAAACTTGATAGAATTATTGCTCAGCTTCTGGGAACATACTCATCAATTCCTTTCTTCTTTCACGACTCTATCTCACTAATTCCATTTCTTTAATTTCATGAGGATTATCCATATCAAGCACAACCATTCTATTATTTTGTTTTTTAGTTTTTTGAAAGCTTCTCACCGAATTTCTTACTGATTCAGCGTGCAATCTGTTTAACCTCTTTCGTGGATAATTCCTTGATTGCAACCATAGTCTGAGCTCAACAGTCATCATGTTTTCTGGATCAAGATGGTGTAATTCAGATGCTGAAAGTTCATCAATATTAATGCTTTCTTGCATCGGTATCCATTCTCCATGTTCAACAACAATTTCTTCTGGATCCACTGGAGCAATAGACTCTGCAATCATACATTTTTCATATTCTTCATTTATATGAGAGACAGATACATGGTTGTATTTTTTTCTTGATCAGATAGTTAAATCTGTCATCAATATCTAATGGGATGTCTTCTGCAGTAGCTTCAGTTGGAGAATACACAGCTTCAACTGTATCTTCTTCCACCAAAACTTCATCATACCAGGCATCAAAAAATTATGGATCCAAATCATCTAAGGCTCCAATTTTCTCTTGAACTTCAACTTCTTCAATTGCCTGTATGGAAGTATCATCTACACTTAGAGTTTCAGACACAATCTTCTGTATCTTTGAAGGAGGGTTAGATGAAGATTCATCCAATGTTTGAACATCAGGATCATCTATCTTTTGTTTTCCTTTTTCAGCCTCAGAAAATCTTTTAACTTCAATTGCTTGATCTTAAGACACAATAATAAGGTCTTGGAACTATGGACTTGAGATTTCTTTCATACTTTGAAACTCTTCTTTCAACTTAACATGATCTTCTTTCAACTCCATTAAATCATAATTTTTTAGCATAACCTCAAAGTTCTTTAAGTTTGTTTCTTGATCTTCTTCAAGCTCAGAAATTTTCAAGTCTTTCTTTAGTAATTTCACTTTCAATTGTTCATTCTCATCTCTCAGATTCTCTATTATCTTAAGCTGAAGTGAATTAGCTTCTTTCAGAGATTGAATTATCATTTCATTGTTCACTTCCTCAGTACGAACTGTGTCATCTTGTTTTGAACTTTCACCTTCTTCTATCATATGACTAGGTGAACTAGTTCCAACTTTAACAATACCAAGAGAAGATTCCTTAGAAATCACATTCTTTTGCTCAATGGACTCCAACACATCAACAATAGGAAAATCAAATTCCATTTGTTGTTGAATATTTTCTTCATTAAAATCTTCATTCACCTCAGTAATGTCATCATCTTCATTAACCCCTTCATTAACTTCACCAACTTTATCATCTCCATCATAATAATCATCGTCATCACTATTTGAAGATGAACTTTCTTCATCATCAGATTCATCATCATCTTCATTTTCTTCAACATCATTCTCAGTTTCAGACTCAGACAGTCCTTGAGGAACTTCTTCAATCAGATCATTGAGATTGATTGGTTCGTCATCAATCATATGAAAATGATCTTCATTTATATTCACATCATCTCTTGCTACCGCTCTCATGTAATTGAACATTGGTACATTCTGAGCTCCAGTAATCATAGCAAGTCTTTTATAAACTGTTTCAGTCATGTGCTCTAGAATAAATCTTTCACCACTTAGTCCATAGGCATGAAAATCTGGATTTGCTTCATTGATAATCAGTTGTAAAAATCTAGGATACATCAGGTATTTGTTCCTGACTCCTTTCTCCAAATTGAAGATAAATCCATTCATAATCCTTTTTGCCATATTAAATCTACTGTTAGTTGCAATGGCTACTATAGGAGAAGCAATATCAATAGGAAAAGAATTCCATCCTGCATTTCCTTTTGACATACCATGCTGAAAGATGTAACATTAGAGTTTCCAATGATTAAATACTCTTGCTCTGAATAATTATTTCTTTGGAAAATGATCAGGATGACCCATGGCTATAAAAGTTTCTCTACACTCATTAAAAGTGAGTTCAGCCAAGTCTTGTGGATCATTATCAGCCAAGTCTTGTGGATCATTATCACCAAGTCTTAGAGCTTCTCTGATTGACTGCTCAGAGACCTTTATCATACGCTCATTAGTGATAAAACCTTGAACAACTTTCCTTCCTTCTTTATCTCTAGCAATTTCAGCCGTACTCCAAAATTTCTTGATAAGACGAGCATATATGACTGGATGTGAACACATGGCATATACATATTTTGTTCTCAACAAAAATCTAATCATCTCTTCATAACCAGTAGCTTCACGAACATCTTCATTAAGATAAGCTGCTACATTATGCTTTAACTCAAACTTGAGATTTGCCATCTGTAAACATAGAACAAAATGTTAATCACATTAGAATTGCAAAACTTTTAATCATATTGTGAATTATATATTTTGAACCAAAACCACTTAAAAGTTTTCTAAGTGTTTGCACATCCCATTACATGAACAGAGTGTACATTGGTTAGAATTTTGATTTAACTCAATTTATGATTAAATCTAGTAATACACCATGTAAGTTGAAAAATTATTGAATTTCAATAGAATTAGCACATTTAAATTTTTTTAAACCTAACGTTACACTTAAAATTTCCTAAGTGTTAAACATACTCTATCAAGGACAAAGTATATTCAGATTAAGGTTCAAATGATTTAAAATACACTAAACCAATTAAAATCTTCTCAATATCATATTAATAGATGAATCTTGATGATTAACATGCAATTTTGATGAAAATTTTATTAACTGACTATTCATTTCTTGTTCATAAGAACCAACACATGAACACAGAATCATCAAGAACACATTTTGATGAAAATGAGATTTGATTCTCACAAACTGTTCGAAAACATATTGTAATCATCAATTGATGTTCAATTTCAGTTCTCATATCACTTTCGAATCACAGATTTCAAATTTCTCAATAACTAGGGTTCGAATGCCTGAATAGAGTTCAATAAAATAGGTAATGAAATCAGATGTTTTAAGATCAACATGATGTTTAGAATCATCGATTTTACCTATAAATCATAAGGATTAACTGTTAACAATCAAATGTTGAGTGAATGAGTGTATCGGGTGTTTGATCGAGTGAATCAGAGTGTTTTAGTTTGTGAATGAGTGAATGAAAACTACACAAGTGTTGAATATATATAAGTGTAAAAATCCTTAGGCGCATGAGCACTGTGAAGGCACATGAGACTACATTTCACACCGAGTTTTCAGGCGTATGAGCACTATGAAGGCACATTTGGATGAGACGCATGAGCACTGTTCAGATGCTTGAGCACTGTTCAGATGCTCGAGCACTGTTTAGGCGCATGGGCACTGTTCAGGCGCATGAGAATTGATGAAACGCCTAACACTTGGAGAAATCATCACTTTCAAACGTCTAACCACATTGGAAAGTCTGACTGTTCAGGCGCATGAGCATATGTTGATACACCCAATACTAGAACATTTTCAGAACATCACAACTGTTTAGGTGCATGGACTAGAGCAAAATGCCCAACACTTGTACAAATATCTAAAATTTATCATACTCCTGATTTGAATTATTTAGAACTATTCAGGCGGATGAGAACCTTCCATGAGTCTAACACTGAAATTTTCACATCATCCATATGAACACTGTTTATACGTGTTAGCACTGTTTTGCGCATTATCTCAACACTTAATCAAATTTTTGACTATCAAAAAAAAAATCATTAATTACCCTTAATTACACATCATGTGAAATTCAAAATTTTTGTATGTGAACATGAATTTTCAAATTAATGACCAATCAATTCCATTTTCAAAATCAACTTTGAATCAAATTTTTATTTTTCAAACAATTTCCCATCATTTTAGTATTTCTTTTAAAAATTTTCAAATAATCTCATTTTGTTTGCAAGAAGCTTTTCCACTTTTAAATTCTTTTCAGGTTCATTTTTGCAACATATGAAACACACGCATGTTTGAATATTTAGCTTCAACCTTTCATCCAAAGCACTTTATTTTTTATTTCTTTTCACATTTTGAAAATTTTCCATTGATTTTCTCTTTTACAATTTTTACTCCCCCTAAACTTTTAAGTTCACAAACTTAGAAGTTTATTTTATTTTGCAAGTATAGAAAACCAATCATTATCAACATGCCTGCACACAGAAAATCATGTAAAAATCAAAATTAAAGCAGAATAAAAAATCTACTATATACATTTGAATCACATGCCTGTAGTGATATCATATCACTTAAGATCAGCACATTAAAAGAAAATAAAATGATGGATAGTCATAGATAGTGATTAAATCCTGATCAAGTGTGTTCCAGGTCAGTATTTCTACAGCAAAGGAGACACGAGATCTAAGGACAGAAAATGAGTGCTTTTGGAAAAATACTCATCATACTTACTTTTTCTATTCTTGGATTGATTAAGGTACGATTAGATATGACATTATATAAGTCACACTTCGACTTAGAGAGTTCAACTCTCATCAAGATATGCAAGAAATCACTTTTCTCAAATTGTCAACCTAACATATACTTATAACCAGATCTCATGTTTAAATTGTGCACATTGGCATCTTTTGAATCAAGTAGGAATATCCAGGTCTGTAATGACTTATAACAAAGGATATCTCATCATTTCAGGTCTATGATGACTTATAACAGAGAAGTGAATAGATGTTTAAATAATTAGAGCTCAATGGTTATTCATATCACTACCAGGTGTGAGTTTATGACTTTACAAGCAATCAATTTGAGAAGTCAACACTACTCATTGGTACTAAAATGGACAAACATGAGTGCATGATTGATTTAGTTTGATCACAAGAAATTACTTTTTCAATATAACTGCATGAGCTTACCTGCACATCATATCTGATCATGTCAGACTTTAGTAGCTAGTGAAGTATGCAACTGATCAGAACTAATGTATCTATCATTTCTCATAAATTGCAAAGATAGATTGAGTCCTAAACAATTAACTAACAAGAAAAACTCTATTTTTGTAGCTTTTTGTTTTATATTTTTCTCTTTTGATTTTGCAATTTTCTATTTTTGTATTTGCTATTTCATTTTTTGTTTTACATGCACACACAATATATACAATCAGGCAGTTAACTTTGACAGTTTCTCTATATTCATGAATAAGCTAAGGGAGGGTTCTTATCATTTTTATGAATCAAACACCTGAAATACTCAAAACTAGTTTTAAATATGGTTAATAAGTTTAATTGACTCAACCAAATACTCAAACCTACCTGGTAAAAAGGCTTTTGCAAATAAGTCAGCCAACTATTTTTCAGATGTGATTTGAATCAAAATGATTAAACCTTTTTCAGATTTATCTCTAAGAAAATGATATCGAATTTCGATATGTTTGGTTTTTGAGTGCTGGACAGGATTAGCTGTAATAAACATAGCAGCAGTGTTATCAATGTAAATAGGAGTTTTAAGAAAATTGAACCCGTAATCCAGCAGTGGGTTTTGTAACCAAAGGATTTGAGAACATCCTGCTGAAGCAGCTACGTACTCAGCTTCTGCGGTTGAAATAGAGACATTTGTTTGTTTCTTAGATTGCCACGAGACTAATCTGGGACCTAAAAACTGACAACCACCCGTCATAGATTTATGATCTTGGCAACATCCCCTATAATCACTATCTGTATATCCATGTAACTCGAAGTTTCCTTCATAAGGATACCATAACCCTAAGGCCGTTTTCCTTTGAGATACCTAAATATTCATTTATCAGTGATTAGATGAGATTCCTTCGGGTTAGATTTGTACCTGGCACAGACATAAACATCATACATTATATCAGGTTTAGATACAGTAAGATAAATCAAAGGTCCTATCATAAATCTCTATAGAGTTTGGTCAACAGATTTTCCTTTCGGATTAGGTTCAATCTTGGTATTTACGTCAGCTGGAGTTCTGATGGATTGACAATCTTGCAGTTTAAATTTCTTCAAGAGTTTTTCAATGAATTTCTCCTGAAGACTGCTTCACTTGAAGACCAAGGAAAAAATTAATTTCTCCCATAGAACTCATTTGGAAAAGAGACTTTATGATTTCTTCAAATTCAATGCAAGATTTTGGACTTGTAGAACAGAATCATCAACATACACTTGAACACATAAGAGATCATCTGAATCCTTCTTTATAAACAAAGTTGGATCAATTTTCCCTTGCGTGTATCCATGCTGGATCAAATGTTGTGATAATGTTTCATACCAAATTCTAGGAGCTGTATGTAAACCATACAATGCTTTACTAAGCTTGTACACACGATGAGGATATTCTGAATCTTCAAAACCTGGAGGTTGCTTGACATACACATCATCAGTGATTGGTCCATACAAGAAAGTACCTTTAACGTCCATTTAATACAACTTGAATTGCATGTATGATGCATAATCCCGGAAGACACGAATTGATTCAAGTCTTCCAACTGGAGCAAATACGTCATCATAATCTATTCCTTATTCTTGGGTGTACCCTTATGCAACAAGTCTAGCTTTGTTGCGAACAACAATTCCCCTATCATTTGACTTGTTTCAGAACAACCATTTTGTGCCTATGGCACTTTCTCCTTCAGGTAAATCCACAAGCTTCCATACTTATTGTTTACGAAATTTCAATAACTCTTCTTGCATTGCCTCAATCCAACTATTGTCCTTTAATGCTTCAGTGATGTTTTTAGGAACAATTTGAGATAGAAAACACGAGTATAAGCAGAGGTTTGCATGTTCTGAATGACTTCTCATTGTTCTCTCATTCAATGGACCGATAATCTGAGACGTAGGATGGTTCTTGTGAATACCAGACTTTGGAATCTCATTCCCTTGAACATGAACATCCAGATTAGATTGGTTCAAGTTGGAAAGTTGATGAAATAAGTTCGAAGTATGTGGATTGAAATTAGGAACTTGAGTCGGTGAGTTGATAAAGTAATCAAGATTATCAGTAACAACTGTATCATCAGAAATCGATGATGTTCCGGACTTAGGTTATACAATTTCAGGACCATCATTAGGAAAAGGTTGTGAAACATTGGTATTTTCAGACATGGAATGTTCTTGTGCTTGTTGATAGCTAGATTGATCATGAGATTCAGAACCGAATACATGATCTTTAACAAAAGAGAAGAATGGATAATCTGGGCTAGAATCATCCATATCATTAAAGTCAGAATCATCACTGAAAGATCCGAGATCTCCTTGTTGTTTCTACTTCTCACCTGTAGATTCAAACAAGTTAGAATTGAAAGAGTTTGACAAAGAATCTAAATCAAATAACCAAGCTGGACCATTTGCAACTGATGGAAAAGAGTTTTCAAGAAATTTAACGTTGAAAGTTTCAAGGATAACATTTGTCCTACAGTTATAAACTCTAAAAGCTTTTGAAACCGACGAATATCCAATGAAAAATCCTTCATCAGATTTTGCATCAAATTTTCCTAGCGGGTCACTTAAGTTTACAATCAAAACTGGACAAGCAAAAGAATTAAGAAAATCTATATTAGGTTTCCTGCCAAACATCAGCTCATAAGGAGTATTCTGTTTATCTTTCACAATCAATCTACGATTTTGTACAAAACATGCAATGGATATGGCTTCATCCCAGAAAGTAATTGGAATCTTTGCATCTGCTAACATGGAACGTGCAACCTCAATCAAAGTTTATTTTTCCTTTCAGCAACTCCATTTTGTTGTGGAGTTCTAGGAGCACTAAACTGATAAGCAATTCCTTTTTCTACACAAAACCTGTCAACATTAGCATTTTTAAATTAGGTTCTATTATCACTTCAGATAATTTTCACATTTTGATCTAATTGATTTTCTATTTTGATGATGAATTCTTTTAACAATTCAGCTGATTTAGATTTAGCATGCAAAAAGAAAACCCATAAAAATCTTGTATAGTCATCAATGATAAATAAACAATAAGATTTCTTTCCAATACCATGCACATTTGTTGGTCCGAATAGGTCCATGTGCAACATCTGGAGAGGCTTGGAATTTGAGTTTATCAGTTTGGGCTTATAAGATGCTCTGTGTTGCTTTCCTTTTAAACACGCTGAGCAGTGATCTGTTGTAGCAAACTTCTTTTTGGAAGACCTACTACATGATTTCCTGCTACAAGCTTGTTCATGTTCTTGAAATTGGAATGCCCGAGACTTCTATGCCATAACTAGCTTTCGACATTTGATGCTTGAGCAATTAGGCATGTTGTTTCTGTAGATGGATCTACTTGAGACATATCTAACTTGTATACATCTCTATCACGAACAACTTTAACAACTACCCATTCTTTGCTTATCTCAAAACCTGGCTTCAAAATATAATAAAAACAATCATCAAATAGAACATAGTAAGATTTGTCACAAATTTAAGAAACACTTAAGAGATTAAAGTTCAATTGTGAACAGTAGTTGACTTTATCAAAGCTAATAATCCAATTAGATAGTGTTCCTTCTCCTGTTATTTTTCCACCTACATCACCTCCGAATGCAACATGAGTACCATCTTTTAACTTAAAATCTTGAAGCAAGGCATGGTTGCCTGTCATATGCCGGCTACACCCACTATCAACATACCACGTGTTAAGAGGTCTTCTTGGGCGTACCTGCATTTCAAAGAAAATTAAGTTGAGTTATCAACCCAAGCTGATATGGTCTTGGGCATGCGAAATTTATCAACAATGGTAAATTGTTTAAAATGAAGTGTATTCACATCAGGCTTCTTTTCCTGTTTAAATTTACCAATTCTGTTTTTAACAAATTTTTATTATCTTTGATTTGTTTAATCCAGAAAGCATGATTGCATTTTTCAAGATCATCATCAAGGTTATTAAAACTATTAGTAAAAATGTTTTTTGAAAAAGTTTGATTACCAAATTTTGCATTGTTCATTCTCAAAGATCATGGAATGAATTTTCCTTGATTATAATTCTTTGTTTTCACAGCAAAGAATCATCATATTCATAATTAATTCTTCGAAAGGATCTCAAGCCTAAGGAAGGTTGTTTTGTTAATCTTTGAAAACCAACACTTTGATTTCTTTTAAATTATGGATTGACATATCCATTCCTTGGCAAGTTCCTTCTGAAGTAGCAATTCTTAGTGTTGTGATTTTTTTCATCACAAATGATACAATACTTGTTGAAATAACAATCAGCTGTTGAATGGTTTTCATATCACAAATGTGACAGTACCTGTTAAAGAAACATTCATCAGTCTTATGATCGTACATATCACATATTTCACAGTAACTTTGTTGAAATTTAAAGAACTGTTGATTAACTTTAGATATGGAAGCCACATTTGATTCTTGTTTTGATTTAGGAGTTACAAAGTTAATCAGTTGTTTTTTATTTGAGAAATTTTTCTTTTGATATTTGGGTTTTGACTTTTGTTCATTAACATCATTCCTACATTCTTTAGATACAAATCTTTTGTTAACAGCAAAGACTTTGGACCTGAACCTGTTTTTAGATCAGTGTTAGATTTATTCTTTGAATTTGATTTGATTTCTGGAATTGTATTCATATCAAAAGTACCTGCAGACACAAATTTCACTGGTTTAAACTGATTAACTTGATTTGTTCTTTGATTTTGATTGTTTTGATTTTTGTTTTGAGAGGATTTAGATTTAGCATTTTTCCTTCTCCTTCTTTGATTTCTTGATCTTGATGATCTTTGTTTGCTTTGGGATTGACATCTTTAGCTGAAGACTCTTTTGCATTTTCTTTATCTTTTTCTTCTTTCTGCCATTTGATGAAGTCTGGATTGTTTAATCCATAATAAAATGAATCTTCAGATGTTACTTCATCTAGTTTTGCTTTCTCTTTATTCTTTAAGTTTTGTTTGTCATTCTTAACAATGATTTCTTCAACAACATGATCTTTAGGGATAAACATTTTCTTGTTCTTTGGTCATGGTTCATAAGATTTAACTTTCACTGGATGACCATTTTTAATCTTTTCAGAATCTTGTTTCTCAAATAACTCAACATTTGTTTTCTCTTCATCACTTTTAGAATTCTTTTTCTTGTTTTGAAAGGCTTTTAGCTTAGCTTTGTTTTCAGGTGAGTGATCATGCGGGTTAAAGCTTTTTGGCAGTGTGTTTGTGATAGATTCATGCATTGGTTCATGTGTAAAACCTAGAACTGTTTTGTTTTTGTCTTTCCTCTCACTTACTAGCTGTTCTACAATAGTTTTAGAACTTTTAACTTTAGCTAAATCCACCTGAGTTGCAGCATGAGCTATTTTTTCTTCTTCTAAATTTTTAGTCATCTGCTCAAGTTGTTTTATAACAAGTTCAAGTTCTTTTAGAGTTTTGTTCCATGAGGTTTGTAGAGATAGGATCTTTTCATCAGCGACTTTGTGATCATTTTTTAGTTTGTTGTGCATTACTTCTTCTTGTTTAAGATTGTCACCGATCTTCAATGAATATATTCTATAATGCTCAACTTGATGACTTCAATAGGAATTTCAGGATAACTTGAAGATAAAGTCTCAGAGTCAGATGATGGATGCTCAACTAGATGTTAGAATGGCTTTGAATTGTTCAGCATAAGCACTCCAATCATAGCCATCTTTGATGCTAACAACAAGAGCTTTCTTTGGCTCTTCAAATGATTTTGATTCATCTTTAAGTTCTGGCATGGGAAGACTTTGATAAGGCTTTTGAAAGGACTTTTGAGACTGCTGTTGGTATCTTTGACTGCTAGAACCTGCTTGACCATTTACTCCTTGGTTTCTGGGAGCTTTACATTCTTTTGAGAAATGACCATAACTGTTGCAGTTAAAACACCTTGACTTTGATTTGTCAAAGCCAACAGTTTTGTTTGCACTTAGTTTGTAATTCCTGTTAACATATGAGTGTTTCTGTGTTCTATAAGCAATCATTACCATCTGCCAATTCAAGTCCATCTCTTCCATATCATCAGGATCCATCTCAAACAAATCCTGCAAAACAAGATCTAATTGGGTTAGATGACTACCTTGATAAGCTTGAAAACTTGCCATAAAAGCAGTATAAGTAGATTTTGACTCATCATCCTGTAAAAGGATATTAATAACATCTTTAACTTTGCTAGTTTTAACAGAGTTAAAAGATGAAGTCTCAGTTTGAGGTTTAGGAGTTTGAGTTTTAGGAGGAGACTGAGTTTGAGGTTGAGTTGTATAAACAGGAGCACTTGTGTAAGAAGAATATGTAAAGAAACCAGCTCAAACAAAGAAATCACCCTCGTCTTCTAGTGAGTTATCATCTTTTGCCAGAAAAGCATTCTCCACTGTGTTAGCTTGAGATGCAACATACTTGTACTGAGACAATGATGCAGCTCTATCATTGTTTTTAAAGCTCTCATCAATTTCAACAGATTCAATTTTGGCAATCAAAAGATCTAGATCCATTGGAAACTTTTCTGTATGCTTTAACAGAGTGACTGTCTATTTCCATGAAGATGGAAGAGCATTTAGAAGCCAGTAATTAAGATCTTTGAGATTATTTTTGATACCAGCAGTTGACATCTCAGTAGTTAATTGCACAAATCTATTCATCATCTGATTGATTGTTTCACCAGAAAGATGCTCAAATAACTCCAATTGCCTATTGAGTTTCTGCTTTTTGAGATCTTGTATCTCTTTACCACCTTCGCATATGATCTTCAAAGATTTGTACATGGTGTAACCTAGTTTGATAACCTTCAAGTCTAGTCAAGACTTCCAATGGTAACCCCTTGCATATCAATGAATAAGCTTTGATGTCATTCTTAACCTTTCTTAAGTCATCACCTTGCAAACCATCCTCTGGATATGGTTTTAGAGAGTCTTTTGTATACACAAATCCTTTATCAGGACCATCAGATGTAATTGGGATATATAGTCCTCTCTATTGACTTTCACAAGTTAGTGTCAATAGAGTTCAGATGATGCTTCAATCTAAGAGACCAGTTCTTGAAATCAGCTCTGTTTTTGAGCTTGGGAACCCAGTTCTCAGAATCTTCAGACTTAACCATTTTGTATTTTGAATTAATGAAAATGACTTGTTTTTGTTGTTTTTATAATTTTAAAAAGAAACTATGAAATGAAAATATTTTTGGATTTTAGGTTTTTTAAAAAATATCTAAGTGTTTACTGATAAGTCTGAATATCCAAGCGCCTGAAACTTCTGAAACGCCTGAACTTTGAACTTGAAACACCTAAGGGAATGCCTTAGTTAAATTTTGAAACGCCTGACTGATGAAGCATCCAAACAGTTTCCAAACGCCCACACAGTGATGAAGCGCGTGAATAGTTATCAAGCGCCTGAATAGTTATCAAACGCCCAAACAGTTGTCAAACGCCTGGGTTAAAAACGCCCAAACAGACCTTGTACACCTAGAATTCCTTTGTCAAACTATCACAAAACATCTCAATAGTTGTAAAACGCTAAACTGAAAATGCCTTAACAGTTTGAAAAAGCCTAAACAATTGCAGGTGTCTGAACACTTGGTCAATTTCAGCAGTTTTTAAGATCTTATGAAATTCTTCAAAACTTGTTCAATTGATCTAAAAACTTCCAATTAGGTAGTAAGTAGATCAATTAACAATCTTCAATCATCATATTGATCAAACAGCAACAACAAATCTGTTTTCAGATCAAATTACACTCCAAAAATAAAGAACACAGTTTGAACACAAATATGATGAATTACTTAGATCTGAATGAATTACACACCAAATTGTGATTCAAATCATGTTTCTATGGATGAAATACAATTGAAAATAACAATTAATGATCAAATTGCAATCAACACAGATTTCAAGTGATTCAAAGAGCTCAACAATGTCGAAATGCTTAGATCACTGAACCGAAGGCTCTGATACCATTTGATCGGTTCAAAATGAATCAAATCAGTGATGATATCATAATGCAATGATCAATTCAAACACAAAGTAATCAAACACATTAAATTATATCAAAAAATTCATAGATTTCATTAATAGCAAATGCACAGGATACAAAGTGTAAGGGTTACAGTTCGTTCTATTCTAACTGTTTTTGTCTCTGAGATATCTTCAAGATGTCTTAGATGTCTCAGATGTCATAGATGTCTAAGATCTCTACCCTGCACAATACATAAAATTTCCTATTTATACTATCAAGAAACAAAGGAACATATATTTACAAAATAATTCCCTATACTATGACAAAAAAGTTAAAAAGACAAAATAGACAAATTGTTAATCTTCCAAGAGATTCAACAAGTGATTTCTAGCTATGGGTGTCATAGCAAACTTACAATTAGTCAGATGAAATCTGTTTAGTATGTCCGGTACATACTTTGACAAATTTATAAAATGCCATTGTCAACATGCTTCACTTGAATTCCTAGAATGAAATTGAGTTCCCCCATGGCACTCATTTCAAATCTATTCTTCATCAGCTTCTCAAACTCTTTGTAGATCTTTTCATCAGTTAACCCAAAGATAAAGTCATCAACATAAACTTGAACTAGCATCATGTCATTCCCTGTACTTTTGATGAAGAGTGTGCTGTCAATAGTACCTCTTTTGTAACCATGTTGAACTAGGTACCGTGATAGTGTCTCGTACCACTTACTTAGAGCTTCGTGCAGCCTATAGAGAGCTTTGTGAAGCTTGCATACATAATCACGATGATCTGGGCCTGCAAAGCCAGGTGGTTATCTGACATACACTTCCTCATCTATCATACCATATAAAAAGGCACACTTGACATCAAGTTGGTATACCTTGAAATCCTTGGATGCAGCAAAAGCCAGTAATATCCTGATAGCTTCAAGTCTTGCTACAGGAGCAAAAACATCAATGTAGTCAATCCTTTCTTCTTGTGTGTATCCTTGAACAACTAGTCTTGCCTTGTTCTTGATGACAAGTCCTCTATCATCCTTCTTGTTCCTAAGCTCGATTACATCTCCTTCAACAGAACCCCTTTGAGCCACATAAGTCATTGGGCGCTCATCTATTTCATAATACTCAGGTTCAGAATTCTAATCAACCAATTGTTCTTCATACACCTCTTCTTCGTCTATAAGATTCATCTCAGCTCCTTTCTTGTTTTCTTCAATTGCTCATACTCTGAATACCTCAGCCCCAATCAAATTAGTGTCTATGTTCAGCCCAAATCTAGAAACCCAGCCTCTACAACCCTAGGCTCACCTCCTACAACACCTTCCACATCAATTCTCTTCTCAGCTTCAGTTCTGACAACTTTATCAATTCCAACGTCAGGGCCACCATCACCACTTCCACTAGCACCTGCTCCTACTCCACTGGTATCTCCTCCAATCCCTGTTGAACTTCCCACCTTCAAAAATGAATACTTGGATGCATCTGTAAGATCATCTAGCTCTACTTGAGATAACTGGTTGGGCAGGCCAACATTAGCTTTAAGCATATTTACCTCTTTGAGTAATCTCTTAATCAATTTCTATTGATCTACCATCATTCTTTTCATGATCTCCAGTTCTTTATTCTTCTCCTTTTCTCTCAGTTCCTGATTCACCAGCTTTGTTTTTATCATCCCCAATTCATTGGCCAAAGATGTATTCAGATTTCGAATAACATCTTGATCTAATTCAGATCTGGGATCCCTTTTTTCTTCAAAAACTGGCTGCTTATGCTTAGATATCCTTTTAGTTACATGGGCTAGTTCTCCTTGATTAGATTTCTTTTTAGTTATCCTCTCCTTCTGAATTCTCAACTCCTCCTCCACTTCATCAATCAAAGCTTCTAAGTCATACTCCTTCTCCTTCTCCTTCGCGTACCTTTTTCGCTTCTTTATGGCCTCATCTTGCTTTTCTTGATTATCTTCTGCATTTTTGTTCTCATTTTTAGTCAATTTCCTTATGTAACTCCATCTTTCAGCAGAGTAGATATTTTCCAAAAGATACGTTATCTTCCCGCTGAAGTCATGTCTCACAGCTGAGCAATCTGCAAATATTCTTGTGTTCATTTGCACCAATCTTTTAATTTCTCCATGTCTAGGTAGATCTAGCTTTGAATCATTAATGAGCATCTGTACAAATCTTGGATATAGCAGCCACTTATCCTTTTTAATGCCATTATATTCTCAGTCATGCAATCAAAAATCAAATTCGCAATATTGGCTTTCTATCCCCGGCAAAATACAATCATAGCCTTTGCCCAGTGCTGATTTAGACCATCTGACCCTCCTTTCCTATGATCCAGGCACATAATAAATATGTCAACGATGTATCTCCATTCCTTAGATAGGAAGGACTTCTTGATTTCTTTCTTTGAGCCAAAAGAGGGTCATTCATACCCAATGCTTCTAAAAGCATTTAGTACCTCTGCATCAGACATTATCACCTCATCACCATAATCTTCCTCCAGCTTTAATACCCTTTCCTAAGTCTCAACAGTAATAACAAGTCATACTCAAGGACTCTAGCAGTAATCCGATGTGGATTACTTCCAAGGTCATACTCTGCCATTCTCCAAAATTCTCTTATGTGGAGATCATAGATCGTAGACATATGAGAAATAGCATAACAGATTGTGGACTGCTTCAACCACTTAATGCAATCTCTGAATCCAATGGTCTTAGGGTTACTATCATCCAATAGTGCAATAATGTTTCTCTTCTCATCGAACTTCATATTTGCCATTTTTACTAAAAATTTAACAAAAGTTAGTTAAAAAATAAAAATAAAAATAAAAAAAAGGATAATAAATGAAATACACAAAATTCAAGAAAATTTAAAAAAAAATTCAACACTTTCGCTGACAAACGAAGCTGTAATTTCGCAATAGGCACAGGTTTATAGTTTCGCTGAGGGCAAAATTGTTGTTCATACAACAGCGAAGATGTAAGTTCACTGAAACCTGACAAAAAATTGTGTGCCTAAGCGAATCTATAGTTTGGCTAAAATTGTCCTGGCGAAACTGTCAAGTACACGTGGTCAGCATAATGAGATAGTTTCGCTCGGGACGTTGAACTTTCGTTCAGATTCGCTGGTTGGTTTAACATTTTCGCTGAAAGAATCAGCGAACCTCCCAAACCAGCGAATCAATCTAAAACTATTGTTTAGAGATAAAACCTCAATCAATGCTTAAGAACAGGATTGAAACACCCACCTAAGCACTCAGAACCAAAAAATCACTATGGAAATCGATTTTGAAGAGTGTGGGTATAAAAATGCAGAGAAACTAGGGTTTATGTTAGCTACAGAATATGTGAAACAATTGTCACACTATGCAATATATAGGACATAGTTTCGCTGACAGTTAAACTATATATTCGCTCGGCATCACAAACAAAGTCATGTATCCTAGTGAACAGCGAGTTTGCCGGCGAATCTATAGATTAGCTTAGCAAAACAGCCAGCGAAACTTAGTTTCGCTGGAACCTAACACTTTGTAAAATTTTAAAAATAAATTCTTATATTTACAAAAATTTTCATCAAAAACATTCTTCACCCCATAATATCAACACGATCAAAATAAAAAATAACAGAAGATTAAAAAATTAAATAAAATAAAATGACATAATGCACAAGGTAAAAGAAAAAAGACAAGAGTAGAAGGATATGAACACTTCTTTTTTTAAGAAGTTGATCCAGAGAGTCTAAGATTGGCGGGATTGCAGATAAATTTGTCCTTTTAAGCCCATGCCTTATTCTTTTCAACGTGTAACCTACAGCTGTCTTTATCATGTTTTGGTTTATTTTCAGAGACTCAGATGATTTGGTTCCGACAGACATTCGGCAAAGTACTTATCCTATTCTCATGGTTTATTAAGCAATATGATTAACTCTGCTTGAATTTCTTTTGAGTTTTCAACAATGATTCTTAATTTAAGAATCACTATGCTTTTATTTGGGAACAGATGATGAAAGCTCAGGACTATATTTATGTATAACATAGGAGATGACCACCTTAACTTGCTGATGAGAGCTTCATGTCTATACTTATGTATAACAGAGAAGATCATCAAAATGTGCTGATGAGAGCTCCAGGTCTACACTCTCGTATAACAGAGGAGATCAACACTCCAGGTCAATGTTCACACATAGCAGAGGAGATAAGCACGAGATATATCTCTAAAGAGCTAACGAGAGGCATCAATTCAGAGACAAGGTGATGGGGAGATATTGAAACAATCAAAGTGGAGATTTGAAACTCTCAACCAATTTTTGACAGGTCTTGTAACTTTGTGCAGGCTGAAATATCAGGAGGATAATCCTTATCACCAAGTTCTTAAACTTTAATTAAGCTACACGATCACTGTTTACTTCGTTTTAAGGCTGAGCTTGCCATGTATATCCTAACACAAGACTATTGACCTCCTTCAAACTTCTATTACTTGAAGTTCCTGAAAAGACAAAATTGAAAAACCTAAGAATTTAATCTTTATTCTCCATCGAAATTTCTTTTAGAAGCCATGCAATAGAAATTTCTATATATATAATTTTTTTTAAATGCAATTGATCAAAGATGTGAAGACATATGGGACTCGAAAGTATATCAATAAAAGTTTATATGTATATATAAAAAACAAAAACGGAGTTATTTACAACTCTTTGATAAGAAACGAGTGTTTTAAAAAGATATTAACCTCAACATTGAGATCAATTCATAAAAAAAAGGTTTATCAAATGTTTTTGTGAAAGGATCTGCTCTTTGATTTTTTGTGTCAATTGGAATAATATCTATAAAACCCTTTTTCTGAACGTCCCATATGGCATGAATTCTTGTTTCAATGTGCTTGGTGCGAGTATGATGAATTGGATTTTTGGCAATTCCAATAGCAGTTTCATTATCACAGAAAAGTGGTGTATGAAAGAAATTGATTCCGTAATCCATCATCTGATGTTGTATCCAAAGAACTTGGCAGCAGCAACTGGATGCAGCAACATATTCAGACTCTCCTGTAGATAGAGATACTATTGTTTGCTTCTTGCTTTGCCATGAAACAAGACAATCTCTGAGATATTGACATCCGCCAGTAACAGATTTCCTGTTGATCCTACAACTACCATGATCACTGTCAGAATACGCATGTAAATCAAAGTTCCCTCCTTTTAGGTACCAAAGACCCAACCGAAAGGAACCCTTCAAGTAACAAAAGATGCGTTTAACAGCTTTTTCATGTGATTCTTTTGGGTTGGCTTGAAAACGGGCACAGTAGCACACTGCGAATGTAATATCAGGATGGCTAGCCGTGAGATACATGAGAGATCTGATCATAGAACGATAGCGATGAGCATCCATGGATTTCCCATTATCATCTGGAGTTAAACAAGTTTGAGCAGTTAATGGAGTGGGTTCCAGAGAAGAATTATCCATTTTGAACTTTTTAAGAATCTATAGAACGTACTTCTCTTGGTGAATCAAAATACCAGTAGGCTTTTGTTCAACCTGCAACCCCAAGAAAAAGTACAGCTCCCCTATCATGCTCATTTTGAAGCTATCCTTCATTACTTCTTCAAACTCTCTGCACAGTTTCTCATTCGTTGACACGAAAATGATGTCATCAACATACACTTGATCAATCAGCATTTCACCTTCAACTTCCTTCTTGAATAGATTCATGTCTATAGTTCCGCTTGCTGAGCAGATATTGTGTCAATGTTTCATACCAGATGCGAGGTGCTTGATGTAATCCATATAAGGATTTATCAAGTTTGTATAGTTTGTCAGGAAAATCTAGATCCTCGAAACCTGGAGGTTGATAAACATAAATCTCCTCATCAATGTTCCCGTAAGGAAATGCACACTTCACGTCCATCTAAAAAACTTTAAAGTTTTTTGAGCTGCGTGTGCAAGAAAGATTCTGATGGCTTCAATGCGAGCAACTGGAGCAAACTCTTTAGTATAGTCAATGCCCTCCTCCTGAGCAAATCTCTGAACAACTAACCTGGATTTGTTTCTTATTATAACTCCTCGATCATCTGGTTTGTTCCGGTATACCCATTTAGTACCAATGGGGAACTTGTTTGGAGGAAGATCAACTAATTGCGAAACTTTCAGCTTCCTGAACTGCTAAAGCTCCATCTGCATTGATTCAACCTAACATGGGTCTAGAAGTGCTACTGAGATATTTTGGGAATGATTTGAGACAAGAAACATGCATAGAGACATTCATTTATCAAACCAGATTGACTCTGTGTCCTCACTCCATCTGTAATGGAACCAATGATGAATCATGTGGAAGGCCTTTTAAGGTTTTGAAGTTGGTGTTAAGGGTTAATGAATTAGAATAAGATGAAGAAGTGGTATGTGATGGTTGTGAAGGAGAAGTGTGTTAGGATAGAGGAATTGGTTTTGGTGGAGGTGTGGGTGGAAAATCAAGTGGAGGTTGAGGTGGAGGGTCAATTTGTGGTTGTGGATGAGGTTTGGGTGGAAGGGGTTCAGTTGGAGGAATGATTTGCACATTGGTTTGAGGAACAACATCATCATCAAAAACTTGAATGTTTAAAGATTTGAAGACAGTATTTGAGTCATAAAACCATGCTGGGTCTGACCCCATGTGTGGAGAATTAGACCCCTGCCAATCAACATAAAATGATTCCTGCATAATACGGGTTCTTTTGTTGTAGACCCTATATGCCTTTTGTGAGGAAGAATAGCCAATGAAGAAACATTCATTAGAAATTGCACCAAACTTTGACTTCTGAGCTTGACTATTTAGCAAAGTACATGAGCAACCAAATGAGCAAAAGAAGTTAATCAAGGGTTTTAGTTTATGAAGAAGGTCATAAAGAGTATTTATTTTGTCTTTCACAATGAGAACCCTGTTAAGTACATAGGAAGCATAATTGGTAGCTTCTGCCTAGAAAATAATTGGAAGCTTTGACTAAATCAGCATAGTTCTTGCTGCTTCAATAAGGGTTCGATTCTTCCTTTCATCAACACCATTTTGTTGAGGTGTCCTGGCAGCACTGAACTGTCTGAGAATCCCTTTGCTCACAAAGAAGGAGTCAAAGATATGGTTCCTGAATTCAATACCATTATCACTTCGAATGGCCATTACATTCCTTTTGCTGACGGTTTCAATTGAAAGGATTAACTTCTGAAGCTCTTTGCAGTATCTCCCTTGTTTGCTAGAAATCTCAAATAAGAGTATTCTGAATAATCATCTGTAACAACCAAACAATAAGAATGTTTAGCAATAGATTTAACACTAATAGGACCAAATAAATCAGTATGTAACATTTCAAGGGGTTTTGAAATTGTGTTTTCAAGCTTAAGCTTGTATGGCTTTTGTGCTGTTTTCCTTGAGCACAACCCATGCATTTTTCTACCATTGAAAAATCTTTAAGTGGTAACCCCCTCATAAGATTATTTTTAACAAATTTATTTATATTTTTGAAATTAACATGTCCTAATCGTCTATGCCATAGAAAGGATTCAGAAGATGAAGCTTTGGATAGGAGACATGTCATAGTGGAGGTAGATTGTGATCCCATATCCAGAAGATTAGTATCATTCTTTCTTGAAGCACGCATGATCACTAAATCTTCCGGAATAATAAACTTTGGTTTGAGAAACAAGCATCATTTGACATAAACAACACTGATATATCTTTATCACAGATTTGTGATACACTTAACAGATTGAATGCCAATTGTAGAACATAGTTCAATTTTCATAGAGTCAAGGAACCATTTAAGACTTCTCCCTGACCAATCATCTTTCCACCTTTCTTGTCTCTAGCAAAAGCGACATATCCTCCCTTTATTATGCGATAATTTGTGAGTAGGTCCTTCAACCCGGTCATATGCCTTGAACATCCACTATCAATGTGCCAAAAGCTATTGACAGCACTTCTAGAATGTTCTTGGCATATAAACAAAAAAATTGTTAAGATTTGGAAATTAGGACCCAAGTCTTGACTGACTTAGGCTCGTAAATGAGGATTTTCACAAAAAAACTTATTTACGAAATGATTTAATCTACTTCCTAAAGAACTACTATTTACATTTCTACTAACAAACGCAGGGCAGGTTTTAATAACATGATCATCCTTCCCACAACTAAAACAACAGGACTTTAAACCTTTCTTATTATATTTTGAAACACACGCTTGATCAGTTAATATTTCTTCCTCACATTCAGACATGTGTGAATAAGAATTGCTACAAGAGTCATATGATTCTTTAATATTTCCTTTGTGACCTTAATTTTAGTAGATTCTGATTCATTTACATTAATGTTTCTAACGTTTGAGAAAGTTGTTTCTGTCTCTTTAGGTTTAGAGATCCGAATTGGTGTAAAAGATGGGATAGGATGAGAAAGAAACTTTTCAAAGCAACTTGAGTTAGTATGTCTATCTGAAGCTTTACTTAAACAACCATCATTTCTCTTAACACAAGCATTTGAAACATCATGATTTGATTCATAGACATCTCAAGATAAACAAGCTGGGTTAGAACTAGAACTACATATGCTATTGTCTATAATAGACGTTTGGGAAACAAATCTACTCAAACTATTGTCTATTGAAGACTTTTTAGAATCTGAAATGTTAAGACTAGAGCTGCCCAGACCACTACTTGCACCATAATCATATTCCTCCTGAATCTCCTTATGATTCACTCCTAAACCTGCATACAAACTGTTAATATCTTTCTGAATTAATTCATTAGTTGGATGAGGTATAGGCATAGGAGCATAATAATAAGTACTTGGAGGAGGATAAACATGAGTGGATTCTTCGCTTCCTATACCAGTCTTAATTCTAGCCCCATGTTGTTTCTTGCAAAGCTCCTCATGTTTCATCCCAGAAATTGTCCATTTTTCAAGTTTAGTTTTTAATTTGCTTGTTTCAAATTCAGCAAGTGCTAGACGTTCAGTTAAAGCATTTATTTCAACGTTTCTTTCCAAAAGATTTCTTTTTAAATGCTTATTTTCTTTTAAAGCTTCATTTAACTTGACAAAAAATTTAGACTCATTTGTTTTAAGTTACTTATTTATTTGTTTTAATTCTTTATCATTTTCTAATAATAGTCTGTTAGCTTTATATACCCCAAATAAATGGATTTTGCATGGAGGAGAACACATGTCTTGAATTACCTCATAAGGGAGACCCATAACTACCTTTTCAACAGCCAGGGCCTTTTCACACTGACGAACCGGAGTGTTCTTCTTGCATTCTTCTTCCTCTGCTGCTTTTTTCCTAATCTCCTCAACTTCACTTTCCTCCTTCTTTTCTTCTTTAAAGACATCCTTATTTCCTTCACTTACTTCACAAACTGTCACTTTCTCTTCAATATTCTCACATCCTCAGCCACTAGCGCATGATTGATTTCTTCTTCAATTTCCTTAATCTCAGCACTCCAATCAAAGTTTGAAATGAGTGTGGTTTCCTTCTTGGGCTTAGCTTCTTCCTTGTCGGTGATTGGGGAAAACTTTAGAAGTTCTAGAAGTTCCTGGTTCGGTGATTATAGGAGATGGAAATTCTCTTTTAAAGTGCCCCAACTATTTGCAATTAAAGCATCCTAATTTTGACTTATCAAAACCAAGCTTAGAGTTCTGGTTTTGGCTTCCAAAGCTCCACTATCAGTTTGTTCCACGAATCTTCTTATGCGCAGTGTGTGCATGGCCATCTGCCATTGGATATCAGTTTCCTTTAAATCAATAGGACCTACCTCATACATGTCTTCAACAGTCATTCCTTTTCCCCTCAGCTCTTCTGCAATCAGAGCTTCATAGCTATGTACAAACATTCCAAATAATGCCATTGTATAAGATGGAATTTGAGCAGTGACGGATGGCTTTGAGCTGGAACCAACACTTGTAGATCCACCACTGGACTTGTTTGATACGCCATATCCTGTAGAACCACCATAAGTTGAACCATACATAGACGAGTTTGCAGCAGATGACATTAATGCAGCTTTTATGGATATGCTATGGCCGATATCATGGATTGATTGTATTCCCTCCTTTTCAAATCCAAATCAAAATATTTCAATTTGTTCCTTACATCCATAAGTTTGTAATCAGTGAAGTTTCTTTCCTGCTTCAACATCCTAACTTGCAAGCTCCATTGCGGTGGGAGTGAGTCCAAGAGCTTAGTAACTTGTTCATGGTTACCCAGATGTTCATCATAATTCTTTAAGTTGCTTGAGATAGACAAAACTCCATTTGTAATATCAGTAAGGCTTTCATTCTTGTGTCCTACGAAAGAATTGAACTCCTTTACAGCTTGAGATTTCCTGTCCTTCTTCAAATCCTCATTTCCATCATAAAATTCACACAGCGAATCATATAAAGATTTTTCATTCTTGTGTTCAATAAAGCGGTCGTAGATGTCCTGAGATAAACCTAAAGTTAAAGCTCCTAAAGCTTTCTGATCACGATCGATTAGCTTGAGGTCTCTTTCGGTAAAGGTAGATGGATCAGTGTTTGGTGAGGTAACTTGACCAACAGTGACAGTTGGAGTGTGTGGACCTTCTACTATTGATTCCCATTGATTATGACTAGTGTAGTAAAAGAAGGATTTTAAACAATGTTTCCAGTCCTTAAAATTATCACCATTTATAAGCCTCGGTGGCCTATTGGGAGCAACACTCTCCAAGTCAGAAATGGTGATATTGGTGGATGTCATTCCTTATACAGTATTAATTTCGCTGAAGAATCTAGATTTGCTGGTAACTTCGCTGCTAAATTCGCTTGTAGATTCGCTTGCAAGCAAACATCAAGTTCCGCCCAAATTATTTCTCGGAAACTCTAGTTCTAGTGATAGTTTCGCTGACAATTTCGTTCTAAGACAATTTCGAAAGAACTTTCGCTTGCTATGGCAATCAAGGAAGTTGAACTTTCTTTCAAAAGAGCTACTTTCGCTGAAACAAAGAAACCAGAACCAAACACCATGAATTTTGTAAATTCGCTAAAACAATTGGCAGTTTCCGGAAGATATCTAGATTCGCCTGACAAATCTGAAAACCTTTTTCAGTACAAAATCAATCCAAATCTCAATGGATTTGAGATCTGATGATTTCTATAGCTTTCCACACCCAAAACGCATAAGCCTCAATCAATATCCATGTAAGAAACAAGCAAAACAGATCAATAAGGAATGGAACAGTAACTTTGTTCGAAAATACTCAAAAAAAACCATTCAATCAAGAGCACAATGGCTTTGATCCCATATTGTTTGGTCCTTCTGATCGATATAACAGTTCAATTGATGTGTAAACAAGGAATTCCCATTGAATCAACACCACAATATCAATAACATAATGAACAATTTGAGAATCTAAGCAATAATAATCAATCAATGGCTCAAAAATAATGATAAATGAACTTCCAGCCGACACACACAGTTGCAATAAATATATTTCAGTATTAGGGTTTTGAATAAACTTCCTTACAAGATTAAAACATGACAATATATAAGCAATGCTAGATTCGCTGACAGTTTCGCTGGGCTAGCGAAACTATCTTGACCATCAACTAGATTCACCCGGCAGCAAACTACAGTTTCGCCGGATGACCTAGCACAGCTGACTATGAGCGAAACTGTAGTTTCGCCCATAGTTTCGCTGGGTCAAAGAAACTATAAAAATGCAAAATACAAGGAAACAAACTAACATCCAACCTATTACATACATAACAAAATAATCCTAACAACTATGGTGAGTCTAACCTATAATAGATCATCACCTGTAGATCCTAAAACATCTTCACAAGATTTGTTAAAACAGTTAGTAACTAAATCAAGATCAAATAGCCATTCAAGACTAGAACCTTTCACACTAGGTGTGTGCTCATTGAAGGTCACATTGGTTGACTCTTCAACTAGTCTGGTTCTGAGATTTTATACTTTAAAGCCTTAGCTTGGGAAGAGTATCCAATAAAGTGTCCATCATCTGATTTCTTAGAAAATTTGGCTATTGGATCTTTGGTATTCATGATGGTGCATGGACATCCAAATGACCTGAGAAAACCAATGAAAGGTCTCCTTTTGTGAGATAGTTCATAAGGAGTCTTACCATGAGTTTTGATTACTAAAACTCTATTCAACACAAAGCAGGCAGTGTTGACTTACTCTGCCCAGAAGGTGATGGGGCATTTTAAAGTCAGAGAGCATGGTGCTGTAGCCTCAATAAGTGTCATGTTTCTCCTCTCAGCAACATCATTTTGCTGAGGAGTCCTAGGAGCACAATATTGTCTGGTAATACTTTTTCTTCACAAAATGTATCAGGGATTTGGTTCTTGAATTTGGTTCCTTGATCACATCCTATGATCTTGACCTTGTGATCACATTGATTCTCAATTTTTAGAACGAAGTTCTTCAAGATCTCAGGACTCTCGTCCTTAGTTTTATGAAAGAAGAACCAAGTGTATCATATGAAGTCATCTGTGATCACCAGGAAAACAAAGTTCTTCCTAAACTCATTACACTGGTGGGGCTAAATAGATCCATATGTAATAATTGTAAGGGAGTTGTGATGGATTTCTTTTCTTTTGGCTTTTGAGACACTTTGTGTTGCTTTGCTGTCAAACATGCAACACAATGGTCATCACTTTTAAACTCTTTATTTAGCATTCAAGTTACCAAATCATTCTTAATTAGTTTATTCATGTTCTTAAAGTTTACATGGCTTGTTGGACTCAACGACTACATTAAAGGATAATGCTTTCATAATCAAACATAATGTGTTCTAACATTCAAACAACCATTGACTCACATTAAAACATCACTGACATTCATATCAAACACTAATCAAGTTTAAATTCCCATTTCAAGTTTGTAGATAACAAGGAATGTTTGCTTAGTGTCCACAGCGAATGAAGGCCTGCCCGCAACGGATGAACAAGAAGGCGCAACGAATGAAGAATAAAGTCTAAGTGCTGACAGTGGATGAACAAACACATATAGCGAATGACCAAGTGCATAGCTTATGAACAGTCCATGGAGAATATACATCCATAGCGGATGAACACTCCATAGCGGACAACAACACATCACACACACCAAGTGTTCACAGCGGACAACATCCAAAGCACAATGGACAAGTATTCAAAACTCACAGCGGACAGTCTGTTATCCATAGTGGATAGTTCATCATCCACAGTGGACGACTTATAGACTTAGGATTATATGTAATATGTTTCTACGTAAGGGTATTTTTGAAACTGTACATAGATCCTTGTATAGGTTATAAATAGTAGTATATCCTAATCCTTTGTATGCTTTTGAAAAATCAATTAAACAATCAGTTATTATTATTCATAGCATTCTAGCATTCCAACACACATAATCATACCACACATAGAAATCATATCATTAATCATGAGTTTCCGCACTATGATTAATGAGTATTGATACAAGTTCGAAACCTGAATTTCATCAGGTGGTCTCAGAGCCTTGGTCAAATCATACAACTAATTTTTTATCGTCTTAATCAATACAACGATCTCTATGGTTCATTAGCTTCATCCATTTTGAGCTTGACATCAACACAAAAACCCTCTTCAACATCAAACATTAAACAAATGTTCAAAAACATGATTTAATCATCTTTTTGAGTGCATTTTGAAGAAGATTCTGTGTTTTTGATTTTATCAAAGCACACAACATCAGTCATACACTGTTTTCAAACGTGTTCATCACAAAAACTCTTCAAAATCTCAACGATTCAAGGGTTTTTTAGATAAAACAGTACACGGGTATTGTTCTATCAAGTTTTCAACAAACAAAAACTATTTTCGATACTTTGAATCCATTCATTGTATTTAAACATCATATTTGAGTTATTCTATACTCAAATCAGGTGATTAAACATCTTAAAACAACAAACATTTGTTGTTTCTTTGAAGTTGTTTTAGCTGCAACTCTTGCTAGGATAAACTTTTGTTCTTCATTCATACACAACATACAAAATCAACGATGATTTTGTGGTGTTCATGAAAAACTAAAGATGAAACCGATTCTTCTTTTGAATTTGTGAAAAGTCACTTTTTGATCCAAAAAGTTAACTTTTAAAACATATTATTTGTTTTTAGGGTTTTGACTTTTTAACTGACATCATTAAAAAAGCTTTAACTGATTTTGACATTCCTTAAATAGAATATTCCCTTTATTCTACCAAGACTTGACAGTGACTTAATCTTGGACATTAATTAATTAACTTCAAATTAATTAAATTCTTTTATTCGGTAAAACTAAAAGTGACAAAACAACAAACAAATCCTAGTGACCTTAGGATAAATCAAAATTTCGCACCTAGCTAAATGATCAAACAAATTTGACTTTAACCGCTAAGTTTAAAATTTAACTATCATGTCAACAAAATTTTAGGTTCAAACAGTGGTCTCAAACGACCCAGACGGAAGAACAAAGCTGACTTCAAACAATGGAAAATAATGTTCTGAAACTGGATTATTTTTCAAGACCCGGATCAATGGACTTTCATAACCGAGGGACCATACATACTTGTGACTTTTGTTCCAGATTAAAACATTCAGAAACAAGTAAGCTTAAAAAGTGTAGCTGGTGATGACCTGAAAAAGGTTAAAACAGACATGAAGGATTACAGCAGTCTGCCAATGACTCTACCATTTGAGATACTAAGAAGAGTTGAGAACTTCAAAACAACACATGATCTTTGGAAGGTGCTTCACACAATGTTTGAAGGAAGTGAGGAAATCAGGGAAATCAAGAAAGAAAAATTAAGGACCCAGTATGAAACCTTTCACCTTGGTCAAGGAGAGTCAATACCATAACAGCGACATAGATTTGTATAGCTGGAAAATGAGATGATTGTTTATGGTCTCAAATATGATTCTGTGGAGATCAACAAGAAAATGTTACATACTCTTCTAGAGAGCTGGACTCAATCAATCTCTCTAATGAAAGCAACACTGGATCTAGAAGCATTATCATTAGATGCACTAGTGGCTAAAGTAGAGGAACTAGAACTAGAACTAGATGAGAGGTCTAGAAACAATAGCACAATTAGACATGTGGAATCATACAAGTTCAAGGAGATACAACAAATAGACAGTGCATTCTTGACATGCACTGGTGAAGAAGAAGTGGAAGAGTTTCTTGATTCCAGTGAAACTTCATTCTTTTCTGCTCCTGAATCACGACAAAGTCCAAGAAGACTAGAATTCATGCTTCACATAAAGCAACACCTCAGAGCAAACAACACGCAGATGCTTCCAGCTCCAGCAAACAACTTCATACAAAGACGCAAAACATACATAGGTTTTAGAAACCCATGCATGCTCTCACAATCATTCTGCAAAGTAAGGAGTAGAAGGCAGCCTTTGCAGCCTTCTCCATAAGTTTTGCAGCATACTTTGGTGCAAATCTGAAACCATCATAGATCATCCAGCAAGACATGGATGAAATGCCACCAGATATGGTTGAAGAGATGGATATTCAATGGTCTATGGCAAGGATAGAATATAGGTCAAAGAAGTTTCTACAAAGAAATAGGGGGTTGATTATGCACAATAAAACAAAAATTGGTTTTGAAAAGACCAAAGTGAGATACTACAACTGTCAACTCTATAGTCACTTCTTCAGAGAATGCAACAACCCAGGGATCACAGAAACGTCCAATAACCACAAAATTCAAGTGGTTATCATACAAGCAGACAAGTTCCGCCTCCATCACCATTCTATCTGCACCAATACCAGCACAAATCATACAGTACAGCCCAAATCAAAACTCCAAGTCCACTGCAATGATAATCAAACAGGATGGTGAGTGTGACTGGAGTATATATAAGGCAGAGATACAATCTCCTGGGCTTGCCCTCATGGCACATGTTGAGGATAAGATTGTTAAAATCTGAAAGAGGGACATCAAAGAAGGTCTGAAAACATCTGGTATGTTAACAATGGATGCTCCCTACATATGATTGGCAATTGTTCCCTCCTTCGGGATTTCAAGAGCAAACATGGAGAAAACGTAGTATTTGGAGGTGACAAGACAGGTGGAAAGATAACTAGTGAAGGAACAGTGTCCAATAGGTTGATCAACTTTGAAAATGTCAACTACTGCTCCAACCTCCAGTTTAATCTTCTCAATGTATCCTAAATTTGAAATAAAGGATATGCCACCCTCTTTGACTCCAACAATTGCTACATCCTCAAGACGGGTTTTCAAATACCTAAAACTATATCCTTTTGAAAACTCCTCGTCAAAACAACACATACATTGTTGATATGAACACAGTTTTAGCATCAATCCCTGAAACTTATTTATTATCAAAAGCATCCGAAGATGTTTCCAAATTATGGCATAGACGATGGGAACACTCTAATTTTAATAGAATGAATAAATTAGTTAAAAATGACTTAGTAATAGGTCTACCATAAAAGGAATTCTTTTGTACAAACCACTGCACTTCATGCCTGAAAGGAAAATAACATAGAGTGTCTCATAAGTCTAAATTGGTAAACTCGAACCACACACCACTCAAATTGCTTCATATGGACCTTTTTGGCCCTACAAACATCTTGAGCATAGGAAAGAAGCAATACTATCTTGTTATAGTAGATGATTACTCCAGATTCACCTGAGTTTTCTTTCTATTACACAAGTCAGAAATAGCAAAATCATCATATCATTTATCACTAAAATTGAAAATCAATTGGACCTTAAAGTAAAAACTTTTAGAAGTGATAATGCTACTGAATTTAAGAATGAAACTATTTCTTTCTTTTGTGAAGACAAAGTAATAAGTCAACAATTCAGTATGGCAAGGACAGCTCAACAGAATGGAGTTGCTGAATGGAGAAACAGAACATTGATAGAAGCTGCTAGATCTATGCCAGCTGACTCTCTATTGCCCATATCCTTTTAGGCTGAAGTAATCAACACTGTTGCTACATTCAAAATACAACATTAACAATTAAAAAACATACCAAAACTCCATATGAATTAATGTTTAAAAGAACACCTTTTATTGGATTTCTTAAAGCATTTAGATGTTCTGTATCAATGTTAAACACCAAAGAACATTTATCAAGTTTGCTCTAAAAGCAGATGATAGATTTTTTGCTGGCTACCCTGGAAGCTCAAAACCTTACACAGTATACAATCCAAGACTGAACATTATGGAGAAACAATGGATGTTGTTTTTAACAAACATTCTTTCACTAAGAAAGTCATTGGATCGGACTTGTTGTTTGATATTGATTCACTAACAAAATCATCTGAGAAATCTTATTTTGATGTTTTGGGTAGCAAGGATGACATTGAATATGCCATGGTTCCTCCAACAAACGTTGAAGTTCCATTAGCTGCTGACCCTCCAAGGAGAACAAACATTACTCCTTCTAGTACAATAGTTACAACTCCTCCAGATCAAACAAACACTTCAAGAGAAACATCAACAAACACTCCATCATCATCAACTCTAGTGAGAAATCAAGCACAAGCATCAGTTGACCCTCAACCAAACAAACAAACAAGGTCACATCATCCAGACACAACTGAAGAAGATGATGACTACCATTCACTACGAGACACTCATCATGATGACGAAATCTTAGATTTCTTTCATGATTTACCACCAACATTCAATGAAACTGCATAGCTAGACAAACCAACCACTTCAAATACCCTTGCTCACCCATTAACACCTGACCAAACAATCATTAATCTTGATTCAACTATCCCTGTTGATCAGATGGAAACCATAAGAGCTCATAAATATCATCCCTTAGAGAATATCATTGGTGATCTCAATGTCAGATTGACACGTAGTCAATCTGATACAGCAAACATTTACCTGTTTTCATGCTCTCTCTCTCGCTGTACCTAAAAACATCACCGAGGCCCTTAAAGAAAACAGTTGGATAGAAGCCATGCAAGAGGAACTACAGCAATTCAGGAAGCAAGAGGTAGGGCAGTTAGTTAACTTTCTAGAAGGTCAATATGCCATTGGCACAGGATAGCTATTCAGAAACAAAGCATATGACAGATGAATTGTCATTACAAACAAAGCAAGGCTCATTGCCCAGGTTACTATCAAGTGGAAGGCATTGAATATGATGATGTCTTTGCTCCAGTAGCTAGATTAGAAGCCATCTGAGTGTTCCTTGCTTATGCCTCATCAAAGAAATTCACTATCTTCCAAATGGATATGAAATGTGCATTCCTCTATGGAAAGATAGTTGGAGAGGTATATTTTTCTTAACCACTAGGGTTTGAAGACCCAGACATCCCTCACAAAGTCTACAAGTTAGATAAGGCTCCATATGGTCTTCATCAAGAACCTAGGAAGTGGTATGAAACATTATCTAAGTTTCTACTATAGAATGGGTATACTAGAGGGAAGATTGACCAAACACTATTCTTGAAGAGAAAAGGACAAGATTTGCTAGTTGTACAAGTCTACGTGGATGACAACATATTCGGCTCAACTAACATACAACTTTGCTGAGAGTTTGAGGCCCTTATGCAATCAAAATTTCAAATGAGCTTAATGGCAAAACTTACCTTCTTTCTTGATCTTCAAGTTCAACAATCTGCCAAAGGAATTTTTATCAATCAAAGAAAGTACGTGAATCTGATCATGAAGAAATAAAACATGATTGATTGCACATCAAGCAAAACACCATTTGCAACTGGATTGAAGTTTGGCCCAGATCCCGAAGGAACATCAATTGATCAAAAGCTTTACACATCCATCATAGGCTCTCTGATGTACCTTACAGCAACCAGACTAGACATCATGTATGCAGTTTGCATGTGTGCACGATACCAAGCAGATCCAAAAGAATCACACATCAATGTTGTAAAGAGGATTTTTAGATACTTGAAAAGCAAACCAGCACTTGGCCTTTGGTAGCCTAAAGATGGAGATTTCTCTTTATTTGCATACACTGACAGTGATTATGGTGGATGCAACAATAATAAAAAATCCATAATTGGAGGATGTCTGTTTCTTGGATCAAGATTGATCTCCTGGGAATGCAAGAAACAAACAAATATGTCTGTGTAAACAGCTGAAGTGGAATATATTATTTCTTCTGCATGCTGTTCTCAAGTGCTTTGGATTCAAAATCAAATACTTGACTATGGCTTTAATTTTCTTAAAACACCCATACATATAGACAATTCTACTGCCATGTTCATAACTGATAATCCTGTTCAACATTCCAAAACAAAGCATATAGATTTTTGGGAAATTGCTCAAAAAAAGGACTGATAAAGTTATCAAGGTCCCTACTAATGTTCAATTGGCTGACCTGTTTACAAAACCATTTGATTCAATAAGATTTGAATTCCTAGTTAAGTCACTTGGTGTGATCAAGTATGAACCAAACAAGTAATGTTTTAAAACATTAATTTCATATATGCTTGATTATATTAAATTCCATGTTTAACATCAAACATACATCTTTTCAAAAGTAAGATATCAAACAAACATTCATGTTTTTAGAATAAGAAACAAGTTTGAATCACACATGACTACTTATGAGAAATAATAGTACACTAGATTACTTCTTCACTTGAGTCATTTTCCATTAATAAAGACTGACAATACTTTGTTTAATGTGTGGATAGGATCAGAATGGGACACCTAGCATCACATACAACAGTGAAGAACTAAATTCTTATGATTGTGTGGTAAGAAACACCCATCTTGGTTTATGGTAAGTATTGGTTTATCCAATATAGATTCCTTGTAAAGTAACTCATATAAACCAAGTGAAACAGTTTATAAACTGCTCAATCATACAAGTGTCTCCTTTGTTATAATTACCATGGACATGGAGTACACTAAGGCATTCTTTGTTATGCTAAGCACAGACCTGAATGACCTATATCATGATCCAAGAAGATTTCTAATGAGGAACACATCTATCTTGGATGAACAATTAATTATTTCTTTTAGACTACATTTCTTGTGAATGATTCAAAAGAATCCCAAAAAGGATCACCTTCCAAAGTGAAGTGAAAAGAATCCCAATATGGATCAGACAATATGGATTAAATTAAGCATTTATACTCCTAAGTAGCTAAGTCATAAGTATTGAAAGTGATTTCTAGCATATCTTGAGGAGGGTTGATCTTAACATACAATCAGGCGAGGTACATACAAATCATCTAAATATACCCAAAACATGATAATCACTCATTTTTTCAATCAATCATTAATACCATGTATGAGTTTATATGGATAATATCTACAATCAACATTGTATTAGTCTATGTCTATTCTAAAAATCACCAAATCAACTCATTAAGGATTTAAGACTAGTATGATCTCATGTCATGTGAAAATGATTCATGTTCTTGCATGCATATCATTAATTTCATAAAAGTTCAACATGCAAGCAAACAAATTGGACTTTAGTAATTTCCATAAACCAATTTCAAAATTTTGAAATTTTATAAAGGTTTTCATTGATATGCTAAAATTTAGGGGATGAAAAATGAACATGGAAATATCAAATGTAGTAGAATATGTGCATAATCATACACTTTAAAATTTGAAATATTAAAATTTGAGGATTTTATAATTTTAAGTTTTAAATAAAGTCAAGTCAAGCAGCGCTCAAAAATAGCAATTTGACAAATATACATGCACAATATTGATTGTGAGTGATATCTTATCATCCATATATTAAGTATGTTAAAAATATAAAATTTAACAAACATTCAAATTTTGAAACATTTCAAAATTATTTTTTGAGCAAACATGAAAAACCAAGTCTTTACAATGTATGTATTAGTTTATATAGCTTATGAGCAAAATTTTCAAAAGAAACAAAAAGTCTTAAGTTTTGTCAACTGTAGTCACAACAGACAAACAAACATACATCCACTGTAGACACAATTAACCAATAAACATGCAAAATACATCAAGTGTTTATCGCACAAAAACAAACATGCATCCGCTATGCATGAATGAACATATATGTGTTCACAACGCATGATGTTAGTAAAGCATCCGCTGTGAATACAGTAACTTTTCACAACGCATGACTAATTTTAGTCATCCATTGTTAAAACAGTGCAAGTGTACATAGCATATGTACATAGGTAAGCATACGTTGTACACAATCATGCAAGTGTTCACACCACATGACAATAAGTCATCTGGTGTGAACATCTCATAAACAATCAAGTGTACACAACGCATGACAAATTTGTCATCCGCTATGAACAATCAAATAATAAATCAAGTATACACGGCGCATGAACAAATGTTCATATGCTTTGTGAACATTCGTCAAACTCACAGCGTATGACTTTTATTCATCAGTTGTGAATTCTAATTTCACACAAGTGTACATAGCGTATGACCAAATGGTCATCCGCTGTGAACACAGAAAAACATTCAAGAGTCCACAACGTACAACTTAAAATTGTTCAGCTTACACATTGTTCACACAGCGCATGTGTTACTCACTACACATGACTTAAAATTAATTTTTAAGTTTAAATTGTTTACCCAGTGTACAAACACACTGTATACACATCAGACGTTCATTTTGTTCATTGTATATATAGATCAACACTTGTCATTTTCATATTCATCACGAGTGTGCGAGGCAAAATCAAAATTCTAAACGTTGCTATAGTGCGATAAACCCCTGATATGTCAAAACCCAATATATGTTTGATTTCATTACTAACATTCGATCAAATAGATATAACAACATGTTTCTAACCTTAAACAATCATCAAATCACTGAGTTGTTTGATTTTGATTCATACATGTTAAACCCTATGTCGATCATGAACTGAAGCCAAAATGAAATCATTTGATGTTATTAGTAAAATCATACATTGAATACATGTTTAATAACCACTATCGCATGTATTAGAACAGTTTATTGATGAATTTTGATTAAGTGTTCATCGGACTCATGAATAGTCAATGTGTTCATGTGAAAAACATTCAAAATTGACTGTTGATCTTTGAAAATGTTGAAAATGATTGGAAATGTGATATAACTAAGTAAACATGTTCAAAAGTCAGTCACAAACATGTAAAAAACAGCTAATTTGGCATGACATTAACACAAGAACATTAAATGCATATACATTCAATGTGCATTAAATGAAATACTTTTATCAAAAAGTCAATTGAATTTCATTACACAATCTGTTATGAGATAGAATAATTGTATGACTTGAACAAACTAACTCATTATTATGAATCAAACAAGATCGAAATAATTTTTGATCAAAAGAACTTGAAATCAGTAAGATTTGCAAGAGCAAAATTGACCAAAATTGACTTCTTAAAAGTCAATCTGTTCAAATGGTAATTATCAACTATCAAACACTTTGGCATAAACAATGTGTTCAACATACATGATTCATCATCTCATATCATACACAAATACTAATAAACACATAATCAAAATTTCATCATATTAACATCATGCATGACAGCTAGACCGAGCTTGTACATGCTATGACAGCTAGACCTAAGATTATAGAAGATCATATTGTCTAGTTTTGGACACATGCTCATCTTGAGCAAGATCAAGGTCAGCAAGTAGTGGTTTCTAGTATCTATGATCTACAGATCACTATCAGTGAAGAAGTGATCAGAAGAGTATTAAAACTTGGAAATGAGGATGCTTAAAGTCCAGTAGAATTTGATGAGAACTTTGTTCTCCATGTGTTCAGACAGATAGGCTACACTGGTACCATTGACAGAAGCAAATCATGAAGTCTTATATTAGTGCCCAATTTAGATTCCTTATGCGCACATATCAGAAGACTATGACAAACAGAAAAAAATGTTTGGATACAACATTTTTAAGGAGGTCATCTACTATTGCTAGTATTATCGTGACCTTTTAACTTTGCTGCTCAAGTGCTAAATGGGATGATCTACAATCTTACTAAACTAAGGAATCAGTTTCAGATGTATCCTAGATTCCTTCAGATGATCATTGATGATCTCCTACCAAACATCCCAAGGGAAGGTGTTGTATTTAAGCCTGTTTACTTCAATGAAGATGTGTTTAACATGATCAAATCAAGTTTATACCAAGGTGAGGAAGTTGCTGTGGCACCTCGCATGATCAAGCATGATCTGCGTGTACCCGAAGTATTTATGTGGATTCCTGTTCATGGTGAACCACACATGCTCTTCCAAAATATGATTCACCAAGATCCTAACATTCAGCCAGTGCCTGTAATTCTGCCTAAACCAGAACAAATCATTCAAGAACAAGTACAATCACAAGAAGAAGCACAAGAGCAAGAACAGTTTCATTTGGAGCATCACATCCCTTCTCCACCTCAAAGCCCTCATCTATCAGATTAGCAAACAATTTCATCTCTTTTAAGAGATATTGATGCAACCATGGCTGAGCAAGCTACTTATCATGAAGAGGTTGGAACATCATCTATGCATGAGTCTAAGCAAGAAGAACAAAGTGCTCATGTTGAGAAAATTGAGACTAAAGAACAAGCAAGTGATATCCTAACTAAAGAAGAAATTGAGTACTCAAAGTTGTTCTTATTCACTGAGTACAACAAGTTGAGAGAAAAGTCAAACAATAGAGACAAAAAGTTGAAAGAAAAGCTCAAGAATAAAGATGAAGAGATAAAGAACCTCACACCAGATCAAAAGGCTTGAAAGTTGATTGTTCAATTCCTGGAACAACAACTTGATCAATCAAAGGCAGAGTTAAAGGTGAAAGATTAAGATTTGAGTAGTGCAAGACTTAATATTGCATACTTAACTGAGCAGGCAGATGCTAAAGATAATGAGATTAATGAGCTAAAGAAGATAATTTCTAATCAAAATGAAGAGATTAAGAGATTAAATAAAGAATTGGAGCATGTAGACAAATAGATAAATGAGAAAGAACATTCAGAAGGTCAAGAATAAGTATTAAGTTAAAGAATTCTTGATCAGGCAATGTATCCTATTAAAGAAACAAGCACAAGCGAAACTAAACAAGCAATCATCATCCCTAAGTAGACATACTCAATGGATCCGCTGTTTGGTGAAGCTAATCCATTTGAGAACATTCACTATTTACCTATTCTAACAAAACATTTCCATACACCTAACACCCAACAAGCTCAATAAAGCATCATTTCTGTAAACCCCTTAACTGAGAACCAAAAGGAATTAATCAGACAGTTTGCTAAATCTCTAAAAGTGCAAACCGAACCATCCAAACATCATGCATCATCATCATCACAGCCTCCATACCTATGAATGGAAGAGGAAGAGACTGCACCTTGCTTCATTGAGGAAAGGAAAACAAAAGGTACAAGAGCAAGAAGAACCTGAGTCTCCACCTCTAAAGCTTCTAAAAGTTAAAGCAGAGCCTATTGTTGAAGATGAGTTTAAAAATAAAAGAATCAGAAGCTATCATTTAGAATAAGGTGAGATTGATCAATCTAATGATCAATAGAAAGAACCAATCATTATCCTCACTGATTCTGATGAAGAAGCAGAAGATAAGGATGAATAGGAGATTGAGAACATACAAGACTTGTTCCCATATGATCCAGAGACACTTATGGGAATAGAGCTAGCATCCAGAGGTTTTCCTTATGATACATTTATGCATCTTAACCTATCTGAGGTTAAAGACTTGCTCAAAGACTTTCAAGAAGTCATGAAAAATGAGACAGAGAAAACAAACAGATGGTATAAAGAGATTAAAGATCAGCAAGAATTTCAGAAGAACCTACCAAAGGATCCTCAAATAGAGAATATGACATACTCCCAGGTGAAAAGCTGGTTGAGTCATACTAGGATGCCATACAGGTCTTATGCTGGTAGATTTTATTCCAAATGAAAGACCTTGCAAGAGAAATATACAAAAACATGCACACAAGTGCCTTAAAACCACAAGTCATCAAACCTCATCTAGCAGCTTCACTCTCCACCTATCATCAAGCTCCACATGAGCTTTATCCAATAGAAGAGCCTAGACAGTTCATGCCTCATAGGCTATGGCCAGAAGGAAATGAAGTAAAAGAGATGATTAATGAAAACACAAATTTTATGAAGCTTTATAATAGGACAACACTTACAGCATCTGCTAATGAGAGAAAGATTATAGCATGGAAGTATGATGAAGTTTGGGATGTAGTGCTGATCAGGAGAGTATCTGGACTTGTGCAATACTTATCATACATATCTCAACTGGGATCATTGACTTATGAGGACATATTAGACCTTATGCAATTAAGAATGGTGAACCATATCAAGAATCCCAAAGGCGCTGATTTCTATCGTATCATGAGATCAAACATGAATAAGTAGCATTATGAGTTGAAGCTGAAAGCAGACAAAGAAGACAATCTTCACATAGCAAAGCTTAGAAGAGAACAACAATCAGCTGGCAAATAGAAACAACAAAGTAAAGAATAGACAGAGCATTTAGACAGTGAAATTCTAGAAAGGGTTGGATATCCTTTGAGACCTTCAGATCTAAAGTTGATCATGAAAAAGATTGATGGTAATCAATACAACCATCCAATCACCAGATGGTTTTATGATGTAACCCACTTTGAAGTGGTGTTAGAGAGAACAACCATCCAATCTTAGAGAACAATAATCTTGAAGTAGAAAAGCATGATCATGTTGTAACCATTCTGGTTAGCAACATTGAAGTGCAAAGTCTTGATCAGACCACCCTTGAATAGATGGTGCAACTCCCTATCTCCTTCAAGTATGATGAACAGAAGACTACAGTTTAGTACTTCACTAAACACATTGTGAACTGCCTCAACGCCCTAAAGATTACACCTTTACTTGATCAAATGAAGGAAGCTGGGAAAGACTAGATTGCTGAGAAGGATGTTGTAGAGTCTCTCAAAGCTACCTATGAGGTTAGAAGAGTATATGAAGATGGTCCATCTCATTCTTAATGGTTTACTAACAAACAAACAATCAAAACAACAATCATACATATCTAACCATTAAAACAAACAAAACATATAACCATATATAACTGACATAACAAACACATGAAAATATCAAAACATGCACTAATAACACATAAATAATCAAACAGAACAACATTCATGCAAGAAATAAGTTCATACAAGCAAACATATGAACCATAACACACAAATCAATCTGATTACACATGTCTAATCAGTAGATCACGCAATCATTCAAATCAAACATAATCAAACACAATCTCACTAACAAACAAAAGATTAACAAGAAAACATCAAAGTTTTGCAACATCATCCTTAGGGAGAGTATTGTTGGACTCAACAACTTCATTAAAGGATTATGCTTGTCATAATCAAACATAATGTGTTCTAACATTCAAACAACTATTGACTAACATTCAAACATCACTAACATTCATATCAAACAATAATCAAGTTTAAATTTCCTTTTTAGGTTTATAGATAAAAAGGAATTTTTGCTAAGTGTCCACAGAGGTTGAAGGCCAACTTATAGCGGATGAACAAGAAGGACCAACAGATGAAGAATAAAGTCTAAGTGCCAATAGTGGATGAACAAAGACATACATTGGATGACCAAGTATAAAGTTGATGAACAGTCCATAGCGGATGTACATCCATAGTGGATGAACAATCCATGGCAGACACCAACACATCACACACACCAATAGTGGACAATTATTCAACATTCACAGTGGAGAATCTGTTATCCATAACGGACTGTTCATCATCCATAGTGGACAACTTATAGACTTAGGATTATATGTAATATGTTTTTACATAAGGGTATTTTTGTAACTGTACATAGATCCTTGCAGAGGTTATAAATAGTAGTAAACCCTAATCCTTTGTAATCTTTTAAACAATCAATTAAACATGTAGTTATTATTATTCATAGTATTCTAGCATTCAAGCACATAAAATCATAAACACACATAGATTTCATATCATTAATCATGGGTTTATGCATTATGATTAATAAGTATTGATACAATAACAACTTGTTATTATCATTGAGATATTGAAAATGATCATTCGGGGAATTCATTCATTTTGTTCTTATGTTCAAGTTCAGAACCTGAATTTCATCATGGCATATTCTTTCATGCCAAAGAAAAGACTCATCACTATTGGCTTTAGATAGAAAGCAAGAAACTTCTTCAGATGGGAAGGTTTCCTTCAAATCCATCTTGTACATATTCCATTTACTGGGGGCTTTGAGTAGAATTTGCTCTTGAGGAATGACCACCTCGAGCTTGAAAATAATGCACTCGTGCCCAGTGAAGAGCATGTTATGTTTCAGATCCTAAAATTGGGATACACTTAGAAGATTGTACCCAAGCTCCTTAACATAGTTTACCTTCTCAATGCTAAGCATATCATTTGTGACTCTGCCTCTTCGAGTGATGTAACCACCTGATTCTCCTTTAAAAGCTATTGACCCTCCATTAATTTTCTGAAAGTTTTAAAGCAAAGAGCCATTGTAAATCATCTGCCTGGAACAGCCACTATCAATGATCCATACATTTCCCTTGGTCTTTAGTTGTTCCTTTACAGAACAAAATGGTTAGTTATATTTGGAAACCCAAGCCTCATTGTTCTTGGGCTTATCAAAGTGAACTAAAGATAGTTAAATAGTTATTCGACCTATATGCAAGCTCTGAGTATTAGTTGTTGTTGTTGATGAAGAACTTTTAGTCATATGGCCTTCCTTCATCTTCCACATCATCTTTGGAAGATTAGACTTGGCCTTCAAGAATTCGGAAGTTTTGATGTCTTTGGATGTTTTGGAGACTGGACCTTCGGAAACTTTTTCATCAACTACAGCACACATCAGTACTTTGGAAGCATTCCTTTCTTTCGAGACCAAGATTTCTTCCGAAGGTAATGTTTCACCTATCTTCATCTTCACTTTGGAGGTTTCGAAAGAAAGATATTTTTCTTCCGAAGCTATCTTCTTCATCTCAAAAGTGTTCTTCTTGGTCATATAGATGGTACTCTTGGGATTGTAGAAACAACCCTTAGAAAAGTGAGAGGTGCCACCACACATGATGCATTTAACTTGCATACTTCTGAGAGTCTTCTTCTTGGTAGAAAGCTAAGTTTGATCTTATTTCACTTCCTTATTCATCTTTATAGATGATGTAATAGGCTTCTTAGGGTGAGGCTTACTCTTAGAACTGGATGGTTCAGGCTATGCAGTAGTGGTGCATATTTGATCAACCTTCTTCTCTTGACTAGTGACTGGGTTTGAGAATGATATTCTCTGTTGATGTGAATCAAAAAGGACCGAATATGATGATTGAGTCAATGATTGTAAGGCGGAATCAAACAATCACAGAACATTGAAAGCTGAATAATACTCATAAATGCTCTTTGTATTAAAGAAGGTGAAAAACGGTTACAATGAATGCTAGGGTTTTCAGCATGAACTGTAATGATACACCTTGAAATATTACAAAGCAAAAATATTCTGATTGTCTAATGTCTAACAACAGTCAGTCTCAGTCACCTCTCATACTAGGATTTCTATTCTATTTATAGGCTGACATATGCCTGAACAAAAGTCTAAACTAACCCTGACCTATACATCAGAACTAGTCTAAGTACAAAAGTCTTCATGAGCATTTCTTCTGTACATCCGCATTGACTAATACGGATGTTCTAATCTTGTCAGCATTTCTTCTTGGTCATCCGCATTGATAAATGCGGATGTTGAGTTGATCATGAGCATTGGTGTTTGGTCATCAGCATTGACAAATGCGGATTAACAAACACTGCGCATTTGTTGATGACCATCTGCATTTGTTAATGCGGAAGAACAAACACAGGCACATTTGTTCTATGGTCATCCTCATATACAAATGCGGATAGCCGACACTTGGTTTCAATTGTTGATGCAAATTCTTCATCCGCATTAGATCTTGGACTTGGTGAGATTTCAGCAGAACAACTATCAATCCACCAATTGAATTGGCATGTATGATCCTTTCAGGGTCCAACAATACTCCCCCTAATGCATGGGAGTCTTCTTCTTTCTTCTCTGCTCTCTTTTAGCTTTGATTCTGTCAAAGGCCATCTTCAGAATCTTTATACATTTTAAGAAAAAGTACTGTCTTCCTCACCCAACTTATTGTTTAACTCTCTGAAGTGCCTGGTGTATATGTAGTGGATATAAGATTCATCTAGCAATCTCACTTCATATCCACTAAACAATCTAATTTCTGCACCTTCTTTTCCTTCCATTTTCTTTCAATAACCAACTCATATGTCTTTTCATCATAATAAACATTTGAGATTGGTTTGGAGGAATGAGTTCCAGCTACCATCTTTCTCTTTAAAGATTCAGTTGGCTTCACCTTGAGCTCAGGAAACACAACCTCTTCAGCTGGTTTTGTCTTTTTCTTCTCTAGAGGGTTAACAAAGGATCTATCTTTCCTCATACAGATAGCCTTAAGAGATTTGAAGTTTTTTGTCCTTTTGAACATTCTCAGAATGTCTTCAAACTCATAACCCCTGAACATAGCCTGATGATTGATGAGCTCCAGTTCAGCTAGTTCTTTCAGATCATGAATCTACAGGGAGTTCACTAAAGCAGTATACTCAGTGAAGAATTGAACTAACCCTGAGATCCGTTTGACCATAAACATATTCCAGTCACCATCATACTTCCAGGAAATAATTTTCTGATCAGTCTTGCCATGTGGAGTAGATACACCTTTGATCATTTCAGCAGTGGTGAGCCCCTCTTGAAGTATTAACTGGGAAGGCTCAGCAAACCACTCTGGATTTCTGTGTAGAACAGGTGCAAAGAGTCATGATCTCTATGGGTGAGCTGGATATCTTGTGCAGATAATCTTGTTTTAGGCTTTTTGATGATCTCATCTTCCATTTTCTTCAGCCTTTCTTTGTTTTCATTTATCATCCTAAGGATGGCAGCCCTTAGGGAATTAGTCTTCATATTGGCCAATTTTCTTTTAGTATACCCTTGAGCAGACAGATAATCCTTCAATTCCCTGTCAGTCATGGAATAGGGATCAGGATATAATGATTGAGAGGCTTCAGTCTGCTTGGCTTTTGTAGAGGGTTTATCAGCTTGAGTTTTGGGAGAATGAGTCTTTTCATACTCAGTTTCAATAGTAGGGTCCAGCAGTTTGTTTAGCTTTTCTTCTTCTACTATCATCCCCTCATATGTCATCCCAAAGACTTCATCTGGATCATAGCCATGATTGATGAGAAATAAGGCTTTGGTCATCAAATCATCTGTTTGGGCTTTATCTGACATTTCTTGGACAGAGGGTTCAGGCTTTTCAGGGCTTTCTCTGTCTATGTGTTCATTAATCACATATCCACCCTCTATCTCTCCTTCTTCGAGGTCTATGCCCACTGACCTCATTTTCAGTTGTTCTCAGCCTTTTCATGTTCTTCTAAAAATTGAGCAATAACAACTAGGCTCCGAGGATCATCTTGATGCTTTTTCTTTGGAGGATCTTCTATAGGCCTTTTACCCTTTTCCTTTTCAGACAGGTACTTTCTCTTTCTGGTATATGTTTGTACTCTTGGACCAGAAGAGGGTTCAGCTATCTCAGCTTCTTTAGGTGATTTTTCAGCTTCCTTTTCTTCAGCAACTGATGGGATTTTCTCTATTGACTCTAGTTCTGATTCTTCCTTTTGTTGTTGTTGTTCACAGAGCCTTTTGATCAATTCTTTTTGCTCCTCAGTGAGAGTCACAACAGGTACAAGCTGAAGGCTCAATTCCTTCTCAAGAGGGACAGGAGATTGAGATATCACTACAATGGGCTCAGAAACTTGACCTTGATTTCCAATAAATTCCCAGAATTCATCATCAATGATGAAATCTTCAGCAGTGAAGCTATCAAGAGCCTTTATCATTTCACTAAACTCTGATTCTTCAGTGTGTGTTTCTTCATGATCTTTGCTGGTGTACAGTACCATAGCCAAACTTTGTTCTTGTGGCTTGGATCTACTTGATTCAGCTTCTTTTTCAGGCTCAGAAGATCTCAATTTCTTAGCAGGAGGAGAATCATCATCACTCTCTTCTGAGGAACTTTCACCTCCTTCTTCTTTGTCATCATCTTTCTTCTAGCCACCCTCATCTTTATCACCTTCATCATCCTTTCTTTTCTTTTCAACCTCTTAGTTTATCATGATTATCAGCTCCAACTCAGAAACTCTTTTGTTCAAAGTTTCTATCTGTTTTTGCATTGACATGATTATATCAGATTGCTCTTCCAGCAGGCTTTCTTGTTCCTCCATTGCAATGGTTTGGATGGTCAAAATGTCCACATGACCACTGACTTCATCCTTTAAATGTTGAAGAGCAGCCTTTAGGCTTTCTATCTCCTTATCTTTCTCTTTCTTTTCAGTCTCATACTTCTCTTTCATCTCTTTTAACTCTTTTTCCTTTTCATCTAACTCTAGAAGTCTGTCTTGAATGATACTAGATCTTCTATTTAGGAGTTTCTCCATCTTGGCTTTTGCATCAGGCCTGATTGCCTCTGACTCAGCATAACTCTCAGATGGAGTGGCCTCAGAAGTAACTTGTCTCACAGGTATCTTCTTTCGATGATCCTCCTCATCAGATGATGATTTGGATTCTTCTGAAGAGCTGGTAGAATCAACAAACTCAACAGGCTCAGTAGAGATAGGGGATGCATGAACAGGAGATGTAGGAGAAAGATGAATTGGTGAAATATGGGGTGAGTGTATGGGTGATATGTGTGAAGAGATGATGGGCTGTGTTTGTGGAAAGGGAATTGGTGATCTTTGTGGTGAGGGTATGGGATATGGAGAGGATGAAGAGGATATCTCAGCTTCATGAACGGAAGGCCCAGTGTGAGGATCACCACCTACATCAACCTGTGGTGACACTGCCTCTGTCCTTCTTAGCTACATCAGCTTGCTCATCAACATTGTGTTGACTAGGAGCAGCTTGCTCTTCTTCAAGAACAGGCTCAGCATCAGAAACCTCTTGAGCTTGTTCCTCAATATGCTCATCTTGGTTGATCTGTTCCAGCATCCAGGGTAATAGAGGAGCAAATGTGCCACTGTAGAAATTCCTGGGGTCTCTTTTCTTCATGTACTGATAGGACTTTGCATTGTAGAGAGGAATATCCATCACTGGTCCTTCAGGTATAATCTCAGGGAAAGATTCATTGATGAGACACTGCAGAAATCTAGGATACATGAGGAACTTGTATCTTGTACCCTCCTAAATGTTTGACACCAGACCATTAAACACATAAGCAGACATGTTGAATGGCCTGTTTGTGCACAGAGCACATATAGCAGAAGAGGTGGTCACTGATATGTCATTCCATCCAGTCTTTCTTTTTGACAGGCAATGTTGGTAGAGATGAATGAGGAATCTCCATTGCAAGTCAACGAACCCCTTGACGATCTGCTTTCCTTCATAACCTCCCTCATACCCAATGTTTGCAAAGAAAGTTATGATTTCATCATCTTCTAATTCCAGAGGAGAGTTGGCATCATCACCAAATTGCAAACACTGTCTCACAGTCTGTTCAGTAATGGCCAAATTATGATCAGGAGTTATTCTTCCTGACAGAGTCCTTACACCATCTATCTCTGTCACCTCAGCAGTGCTCCAGAATGACCTTATGAGTCTCTCATAGATGATAGGCCTAACTGTAATAGCATGAACAACTCTGGTAGTTAAGATGAATCTGATCATGTCTCTCAAACCCTCTGCCTCAGTAACATCAGGATCAAGATAACCACTAACATTATGGAGCTTGCTCCATGTAAGATTAGCCATTGAAACCTTTTCTTCGATAATACTGTTGTAATGAATCGAAGATGAGAAGTTTTTGTGGTGAATGAGTCTTAGATCACAGGTGATGAATTTTAGATGATAGGGATGAACAAATGTGAAGACCGCTCGTCGCACTGTAAAGTCTCTCAATTTGAAAAGTATTAAATGACCTTTTAAATTCTGGTTTAAAAAGAAGATTTAATGACTTTTACAAATATTACAAGTGTTGAAAACAAATGCGAATGACCTTTAAAAAACACTGTAGCAAATGTGGATAAGAATTTGTTCATCCGCATTAGTGTACTATTTCAAATACGAAAGAGTAAAAAAGAAATGCGGTAGAACAAAGGTTTACCCGCAAAGACAAATGCGGTTGAACACTTTTGTCCGCATTAGTTTCACTTTGTTTTAACTGGTATGAAAACAATTACCCGCATTGGTTATATGCCAGGGATACCTTCATCCGCATTAACCAATGCACTTACCCGCATTAATATTTGAACTTAATCAAAAATTAATGTTTTTGTAGATTGAATTCTTTTCTATTTTCTGATGAACTGATGGCTGTTATGAAGAACTGTCTATACTTTTCACTTGTTTCTTATGGAGTTTTGACAGATGTTGGGATTGTCAATTCTTGCTTGGATTGACTTGTATATCAGGTTTGATGCATACAAGTTTCCCAGAGTTTGACTGATCTTGGACTTTTGTGCATCCAAATGTCTGCATAAGCTGAGATACAATATAACTTCTGCACCAACACAGTCAGATTCTTTTTGTTTTGATTTTATAAAAATTAAGAAATAAACAACCTGTACAAACTGATCAAAATTTTAAATTTCTCCCCCTAAAATTTATATCCTTATTTAGATAAAAATTTTAAGGATTTAAAATTTGGATCATAAAATCTCTTTAAGGATTTTAATATATATATATATATATATATTATATTATATATATATATATTTATTTATTTATTTTATTTTATTTTTATTTTTTTTTTTTTTTTTGGATCATAAAATCTCTTTAATTTTGCATGAAGAGGAGGTATACTTTTGTTGGGATCATAACAATCCTACATTACACAAGTGCAATCTTTTGATTGTAAAATAGACATGTTTATGAACTTATTGATTGAAGGTATGTTTGTCCTCTTAAACTCATACTTGGTAAATATTATACTGTATGTGACATTTATCATGTTTTGATTGATTTGAATATTCAACATGTACCTCACACACAGAAACATGGGTTGATCAACCATTCTCATGTAATGCATGGTAGACTACTTTCACATCTTACATGACCAGGTTACTTAAATTATGAGATCTCAATTTCACTAATCCTCATTGGGATTCTTTTACTTTGATCCTTTTGATATTTTGATCCACATTGGGATTCTTTTGCACTTCACTTTGGAAGGTGATCCATAATGGGATTCTTTTTGTATACTCTTTTGTTAATTCATCCAAGGTGAATGTGTTCCACATTAGGAATCTTTTGGATCATGACATCAGCACTATGTGCTTGTTTCTTCAGGTCTTTGCTCAGCAAAACAAAGAAGAAACTAATGCAGGTGAATGAGATTCATAGTTCATCATTATCTGGTGTGTTTGAGTTGCTACACACACATACACTTGAATAAGCTGATACTTACCAGTACTCTGAGATGAGAATTTCACCGTTGAATATGAATACTTAGTTCATCACAGCATGTATCTTCCTTTCCAAGTTGAGCCTACCAACATATCAGGTAAGTCATGACAGTCTTTTAAATTTTGTATTAAGCACAGTGAATGATATAACGACTGTAATTATATCATTTCCCAAAAAGTATAAGCCACAAATTTCAAGAAAAAGACTTAGTTTTGTGATATTTGATAATTTTTTTTTATTTTACTCAAGGTTAATCATGCCAATTGATTGAACTAGGAATTCAAACCTATTAGGTTCAAATGCCTTGGTAAATAGATCAGCCAATTGATTGTCAGTATGAACTTGAATCAATTTGATTAACCCTTTTTCAGCTCAATCTCTCAAAAAGTGATATCTAATTTCAATGTGTTTTGTTTTTGAGTGTTGAACTGGATTATTAGTAATAAACATTGCAGCTGTGTTGTCAATGTGAATTGGGGTGTGCAGGAAGTTAAAACCATAGTCAAGCATCTGGTTTTGAATCCAGAGAACTTGAGAGCAACAAGCTGATGCTGCTATGTACTCAGCTTCAGCCGTCGATACTGACACATTGGTCTGTTTCTTGCACTGCCAAGACACCAGTCTGGGACCAAGAAATTGACAACCGCCAGATGTGGATTTTCTGTTGAAATTGCATCCCCCGTAGTCACTGTCGGTGTATGCATAGAGATTGAAGTCTCCATCCTTTGGATACCATAGTCCAAGAGCATGTTTGCCCTTAAGATATCTGAATATCCTCTTGACTGCATTCACGTGAGATTCCTTGGGATCTGCTTGATACCTGGCACACACACAAACACCAAACATGATGTCAGGCCTACTGGCTGTTAGATACATAAGTGAACCTATCATAGACCGATAGAGAGTCTGATCCACTGATTTGCCTTCTGGATCTGGACCAATCTTCACTTTTGTATCAACCGGTGTTCTGATGGACTGACAGGCTGCAAAGTGAAACTTCTTCAACATTGATTCTACATATTTTTACTGGTTGATGAAGATTCCACTGGAGGTTTGTTGTACTTGAAGACCTAGAAAGAATGTGAGTTCTCCCATAGCACTCATCTGAAATTTTGAATGCATAAGATCTTCAAAGTCTTGGCATAGTTGTTTGTTAGTCGAGCCAAATATGATATCATCCACATAAATCTGGACAAGCAGCATCTCATTCCTTTTTCTCTTTCTGAATAAAGTCTGGTCGATCTTCCCTCTTTCATAACCATGTTCAAGAAGAAATGATGACAGAGTCTCATACCATTTTCGAGGGGCTTGATGTAAGCCATACAAAGCTTTATCAAGCTTGAATACCCTGTGAGGGAAATCAGGATCCTCAAAGCCTGGAGGTTGACTCACGTAGACTTCTTCAGAGATCTTTCCATACAAAAATGCACACTTTACATCCATTTTATAAATAGTGAATTTCATGGATACAGAGTACGCAAGAAATAGTCGTATGGCTTCTAGTCTAGCAACAGTAGCAAACACCTCGTCATAATCTATTCCTTCTTCTTGTGTATAGCCCTGTGCTACCAATCTTGCTTTGTTTCTGATTACGATCCCTCTGTCATCAGTCTTGTTTTGGTACAGCCATCTGGTGCCGATAGGGTATTGTCCTTCAGGGAGGTCTACCAGTTGCCATACTTGTTTCTTGAATTGTAGCAACTCTTCCTACATTGCCTCAATCTAACTATTTTCTTGAAGAGCCTCTTTGATGTTTTTGGGTACTGTTTGACATAGAAAACAAGAGAACAAACAGATGTTTGCTATGCTCGACTTGCTTCTTGTCACCCGTTCATTGAGATCACCAATGATGCTTTCAACTGGATGATTCTTGTGTGTTCTGGTGGTTGGAATTGATTCACCAGCAATGGTTACATCAAGATTGGAGAAATTCAGATCATCTTGGTGAGAGGCCGATTCATCTTGAACTGTGGGACAGTTATGAAAATAATCAAAACCGGTTTTAGTTCCTGCTTTAACATCAACAGCATTTTGATTACTTCCATCATTTGAGGTTCTTTCAGGTTCAACTGAAGGAGTAGCTTGATTTTGATCTATGACTTCAGATGAAGGATCTTCTGAAAGAGATGGTAGTGTGCTTGGACCAGCTTCAGTTGAAACACATTGATTTTGAGATGGTTGTCTGACAGGGTCAGCTTGTAGTGGAATATCTTCAGTTAGTTGATCAGTAAAAGTTGGAGGAATCATTGGAAATTCATCTCTTCTTTCTACTCCTGAAGAGGATTCTGCAGAATGTAGATTTCCTGCATCAGACAAATGAAATTGATCAAAAGATTTTGTAAAAGAGTCAATATCAAACAACCAGTCAGGACCATTTGTAGATTTGGGAAACGAATGTTCCTTGAATTGAACATTTGTTGATTCATCAATAATATTTAATCTAGGATTAAATGCTCTGTAAGCCTTTGAAACAGAAGAATAACCTACAAAGAATCCTTCATCAGACTTAGATGAAAATTTTCCCAAATAGTCTCGGGTGTTTAATATCGAGACAGGACAACCAAATGACTTTAAAAATCCAATAAATGGTTTTCTGTGAAAAAGAAGTTCATAAGGCGTCTTGTTGGTTTCTTTTACAATCAAAGTTCGATTTTGCACAAAGCACGATGTATTAACTGCTTCTGCCCAAAAGGTGATTAGCAGTTTAGCATCAGCTAGCATGGTTCTTGCTGCATCAATCAGTGTTCTATTTCTTCTTTCAGCTACCCCATTTTGTTGAGGAGTTCTAGCTGCACTAAATTGATGAGCAATGCCTTTGGTTGTACAAAATGAACTCAGATCTTCATTCTTAAATTCTGTCCCATTATCACTTCTAATTGTTTTGACCTTATGATCAAGTTGGTTTTCAATTTTTGTGATAAAATCTTTTATCAATTGGGACGCTTCGTTTTTATGAAGTAGAAAGAAGACCCATGTAAATCTGGAAAAGTCATCAATGATCACCAAACAATACTGTTTCTTTCCAATACTCATAACATGAGTTGGTCCAAAAAGATCCATATGAAGCAGCTTCAATGGAGAGTTGTTTGTGTTCATTAGTTTTGGCTTGTGGGAAGACTTATGTTGTTTCCCTTTGAGACACGCTGAACAGTGATCAATAAAATGGAATTCTTTTTGAGGTAAACCAATGACGTGGTTTTCCTTGACTAATCTGTTCATGTTTTTGAAGTTTGTGTGTCCCAATCGTCTGTGCCAAAGCTGTGACTCATCAAAGGATGCTTTAGACAGAAGACATGTTTCTTCTTTTGGTGTGGCAGAATTGAGGTTTAAGACATATGTGTTATTCTTCCTCGGTGTTTTTAAGACAACCCATTCTTCAGGAATTTGAAATCCTGGTTTCAGAATATAGCAATGAGTGTCAGTAAAGTGAGTAGAATATTTCTTGTCACAGATCTGAGACACGCTGAGCAGATTGAAATTCAGTTGTTCACAGTAGTTCACTTGATCAAAGCTCAACATCCCATTTGTCACAGATCCTTCACCCGTGATTCTGCCACCTTGTGAATCTCCACCGAATGCCACAGAAGTTCCTTGAATATGCTTGAAATCATGAAGGAGGGAACGATCTCCAGTCATGTGTCGGGAGCATCCACTGTCCACGTACCATAAACTATTGGACCTGTATGAATGACCCTGCAAGCACAACAGAACTTAGTTAGAATGTGGAACCCAAGCCATGATGGTCTTGGGTTTCCCGTTCCTATCCATGATAGTAACTTCTTGGTACTTTTCCCTGAATAGTGACTTTGAGTGAGGTGTTCTGGGAGATTGATGATATTTTGCATGTTTTATCTTATCAATTTCAGTTGAAGAGTCAGAAGAATAATGAAACCTTTGATCCCTGTTTCTTTTAAGAAACCTGACCCGTTTTTGATTATCAAACATCATTTTTGAATTATGAAAATCATGTGTTTGGTTGATGTTATGACATTTGTTTCCTCGTATTTTCCTTGACTCGGTTGTGTTATCCCTATCCCGATCAGAAATGACAGTCCTGAATTGAGTATTAAGAAAGTGATTTCTGATTTTGGGTTTCACAGATGAGATTGGTGAGATGTGCTTATGTTGAGGAATTCTCAACCCTTTTTGTTTGAAGAAACAATCAGATGTATTGTGGTTGGTCATATCACAGACTGAACAATATTTATTAAAATAGCAGTTTTTGGTGGAATGATTGTTCATGTCACAGATTGAGCAATATTGATTGAAAAAGCATCTATCTGTACTGTGATTAGACATTTCACACACATCACAATACATGTGTTTGTCTCTTGAAGCTGATCTTGATGTTGAAACCTCAGTAGATTTACCAGTTTTTGACTGAGTTTCAACCTTTGATTTTGGTGAGGAAGCAGAATCAGCCTTTTTAGTAGCTTGTTTCACAACTCTACTAGGTTTGTTCTTCCTAGATTGTTTCTGCTTTCTTACCATTTTCTTCAATTCCCTTTCGAATTGATCTACATGTTCTTTATTAAAAATATCAAAACCAACTCCTTGCTTTGGTTTTGACGATTGAGGGTCAGCCTTGATTTTGATTTTTGAAGTTTTTGGAGTTTTGATGTTCTTTGGAAGTGAAACTGTGTCTGATTTGATTGAATTGTTTGGAGATTTGATCTCACAATCAGAACTGCTTTCAGCAGAAGGTTTCACTGAAATCTCAGCTTTCTGCTTTTCTTTCGAAATTGCAGGAACAAATTTCACAAAAGGCACTATGGCTTTGACGGGCTTCTTGGTTTAATGACATTCACTGTCTTGTCTGAGTACTCTTTGATTTTGATAGGATGACCTAACTTAATTTTCTCCTCATTTGTTTCAATGTAAACATTTGGTTTATTTTGAGGATTAGTGATTTGTGTTATTATTGTTTTAGCTTTACTAGTTTTAGGTTCAATTTTATCAGACAAAGTGACAGATTCAGGCATGACTGTGTAATTGTCATTATATGGTGGAGGACATGAATTGTATCCAATCCCAGTCAAATCATTGTGCTCCTTTTGTGAATCAAGCATCTCTTGCAGCTTAGCTGAAGACAGTTGAAACTTTTCAAGTTTCACTTCAGTAACTGATTGCTCAGCTCTGGATTGTGCTAATTTTTCAGTTAACTCTTCATTCTCAGCTGAAAGAGTGTACTTTTCACCATGTAGTTTTTCAATATCAGAAATGAGAGATTTGATTTTTATTTCAAAACTTTTGATTTCTCTTTTAAGCATCTCAGATTTTACCTTTTCTTCTTTGATTTTATCAGCCAATTTGTGATTGTGCTCACGATATCCTTGCAGTTCAGCTATGCATTTATCACTACAAAGATTAGATTTTACCTTAGATGGCATTGGATTTGGGCCATCATTGATGTGAGCCATAAGAGCATGATTCTGAAATTGAGGCTTTACTTCTTCAGCATATAGGCTCCAATCACATACTCCATCTTGTCTGATGACAAGTGCATTTGAAGTAGTTTGGCTGCCTCATGAGCTAGGTTAGTCAGTTGTGACTGACTTTGATAGGGTTGTTGATAGTGATGCAACTGTTGATGATTGCTGGAGTGGTAGCTTGCGCTTGGTTGCGGGGATGATTGGCCCTGTGAATTTCTTTGAATACAGTGGTTGTTCCTTTTTGGAGCATTACATTCCCTTGAGAAGTGGCCAGTCATACCACAACTGAAACATTTGACTTTGGATTTATCGTATCCAAGTTTTGTATTTTCATTCATACTCAGCTTTCTCCCTTTTCTGAAAAACTTCTTGGCTCTCATTGCAATCATAGCCATTTGCCACTGCACATCCATTTCTTCCACATCATCTGGATCCATTTCTTCCAAGTCTTCTTGAATCAAATGAGCAGAAGTGAGTCTTCCTCCAAGATAAGCTTCAAAACTTACAACAAAGGCATTGTAAGTGACCTTTTGCTCTTCAGTTCTCTTATCTTCAGATATACTTGTAGGAGTGGTAGCAAATCCAGTTGACTGAATTGAAGGAGATGGCTTGGTTGTTTAGGGTGTGGCAATGAATCCTGTTGTTTTTAATTGATCTCTCGATGAGAGGAAGTCATCATCTTCAGTAATGAATACATTTTCCATAGAATGAGTTTCTGATGGAAATTTGTATGCCTCAATGACTTTAGGTCCACCTAGATTTCTGCTCTTTTCATCAAGTTCAAGAGCTTCAATTTTAGCAATCATAATATCCAAGGTGGTGCTCTCCAAATCAAGAGTGTTTTTCAGCATGGTTACATTTTGTTTCCAACTTTCTGGAAGACTGTGAAGCATCTTTTTGTTAGTTCTTTGACTTTATATGTAACCCCCATAATCTCTAAATCATTCACGAGCTGCACAAATCTATGCAATTGTTTAGAGATTGACTCCCCCTTAAAGTGATGAAAGGTTTCATATTGATTAACAAGCTTATCCTTGTTAATTTCAGCTACTTCACTGCTTCCTTCACACATTATTAACAGTGCATCCCACACAGCTTTAGCTGTTCCATACTTCTCAAGTCTTTTCAGCACATCCATCTTCAATGCTTGTGTTAGAATGGAATAAGCTTTGAGATCAATTTTGATCTTCTTGTAGTCATCATCATCAAGAGTGAGATCCTCAATAGGTATTCTTGAGGTTTTGTACAGTGCAGCCTGATCAGCAGAGAGTGTCACTGGGATGTGAGGCCCTTTACATATCGATATCCAATAGTCCGGATCTACACCTGTAATGTAATTCATGAACCTGATTTTCCATTGCTTAAACTCAGATTTGTGTTTAAGCATAGGGGTTTAGGAGTGTGACCAAGTTCAGAAAAATTATGTGAGTCCATGTTAATAAGCTGTTTTTAACTGGTTTAAATATGGATTAAATTGATTATTATGTTCAACAAGTCCAAGTAGTCCAAATAGTCCAAAACAGGCTTATGTAGATAGATCTGTTTATGTTACTGGTCTGATTTTATGGAAGAGAAACTGTTCACAGATTAGTTTTTAGATGGATAATGCCGATGAACAGTGACTGTCAATGAGTTTCAGCAGATATTCAGTTTGTATACTGAATAGAGGTAGTCGAACACTCTATCAGCAACTCAATCACCAGATCTATCCAGTTCAGCTCAGATCTGAGCAGATCTGAAGAAGAACCGAGAGCCAAGGCTCTGATACAAATTGACTGGGTTTGAGAATGATATTCTCTGTTGATATGAATCAACAAGGACCAAATATGATGATTGAGTCAATGATTGTAAGGCGGAATCAAACAATCACAGAACATTGAATGCTGAATAATACTCATAAATGCTCTTTGTATTAAAGAAGGTGAAAAACGGTTACAATGAATGCTAGGGTTTTCAGCATGAACTGTAATGATACACCTTGAAATATTACAAAGAAAAAATATTCTGATTGTCTAATGTCTAACAACAGTCAGTCTCAGTCACCTCTCATACGAGGATTTCTATTCTATTTATAGGCTGACATATGCCTGAACAAAAGTCTAAACTAACCCTGACCTATACATCAGAACTAGTCTAAGTACAAAAGTCTTCATGAGCATTTCTTCTGTACATCCGCATTGACTAATACGGATGTTCTAATCTTGTCAGCATTTCTTCTTGGTCATCCGCATTGACAAATGCGGATGTTGAGTTGATCATGAGCATTGGTGTTTGGTCATCAGCATTGACAAATGTGGATGAACAAACACTGCGCATTTGTTGATGACCATCTGCATTTGTTAATGCGGAAGAACAAACACAGGCACATTTGTTCTATGGTCATCCGCATATACAAATGCGGATAGCCGACACTTGGTTTCAATTGTTGATGCAAATTCTTCATCCGTATTAGATCTTGGACTTGAGGAGATTTCAGCAGAACAACTATCAATCCACCAATTGAATTGGCATGTATGATCCTTTCAGGGTCCAACAATACTCCCCCTAATGCAAGGGAGTCTTCTTCTTTCTTCTCTGCTCTCTTTTAGCTTTGATTTTGTCAAAGGCCATCTTCAGAAACTTTATACATTTTAAGAAAAAGTACATGTCTTCCTCACCCAACTTATTGTTTAACTCTCTGAAGTGCCTGGTGTATATGTAGTGGATATAAGATTCATCTAGCAATCTCACTTCATATCCACTAAACAATCTAATTTCTGCACCTTCTTTTCCTTCACATTTTCTTTCAATAACCAACTCATATGTCTTTTCATCATAATAAACATTTGAGATTGGTTTGGAGGAATGAGTTCCAGCTACCATCTTTCTCTTTAAAGATTCAGTTGGCTTCACCTTGAGCTCAGGAAACACAACCTCTTCAGCTGGTTTTGTCTTTTTCTTCTCTAGAGGGTTAACAAAGGATCTATCATTCCTCATACAGATAGCCTTAAGAGATTTGAAGTTTTTTGTCCTTTTGAACATTCTCAGAATGTCTTCAAACTCATAACCCCTGAACATAGCCTGATGATTGATGAGCTCCAGTTCATCTAGTTCTTTCAGATCATGAATCTGCAGGGAGTTCACTAAAGCAGTATACTCAGTGAAGAATTGAACTAACCCTGAGATCCGTTTGACCATAAACATATTCCAGTCACTATCATACTTCCAGGAAATAATTTTCTGATCAGTCTTGCCATGTGGAGTAGATACATCAGAACTAGTCTAAGTACAAAAGTCTTCATCAACATTTCTTCTGTACATCCGCATTGACTAATGCGGATATTCTAATCTTGTCAGCATTTCTTCTTGGTCATCCGCATTGACAAATGCGGATGTTGAGTTGATCATGAGCATTGGTGTTTGGTCATCAGTATTGACAAATGCGGATGAACAAACACTGCGAATTTGTTGATGACCATCCGCATTTGTTAATGCGGAAGAACAAACACAGGCGCATTTGTTCTATGGTCATCCGCATATACAAATGCGGATAGCCGACACTTGGTTTTAATTGTTGATGCAGATTCTTCATCCGCATTAGATCTTGGACTTGGGGAGATTTCAGCAGAACAACTATCAACCCACCAATTGAATTGGCATGTATGATCCTTTCAGGGTCCAACAACTAGGATGATTTGGACATGAACTAGGATTCCTGGTACTAGAGTCCATGGTTGAGTCTTCAGTTTTCACCACTTCGAACCCATCAGAAGTAAAAACTTGTTTTAGCTTGGAACTGAAGGTGGCCTTGGTCTCTTGGGCTTTCTTTGATTTTCTTTTGGGTACCCTAATTAAGTTCTTCCTAGCAGACTTGGTCTTCCATGGTTCTTTCTTCTTCTTAAAAGAATAGTGACCCTTCTTAGGATAACCCTTCTCACTCACTTCATGTTCATCCTTTACTATCTCCTCTTTATCTTCATCCTATTCTTGGATAGGATCAATGAAGGGCAGCCCATCTTGTCAAGTTGCACACCTTGGAGATCTTATAGAGAGTATTGTGTATGGAAGATCTATCTCACTTGAATCTAGTCCCTACCTGGTCTGATAACAAATCTTTGCATGCAAGGATGAGGATATTATGTTCTTAAAGCTTTTCTCTTCATGAACACATTTTTCTGCCTTGGCTTTGCTGATCACAAGTGCAGCCTAGCATTCAGTTAAATTGGTTATGAGATCTTTGATTTGAGTCCTGTAGTTTGTGTGCTCATGCTTAAGAGTAGAAAATTGTTTTCTCTAAATCTTCTATTTATGTTTATAATCATTTTCTACTCTTTTGAAATCAGCTTTTTAAATATTCAAGTACTCAAGGTCATATCTCACTTACAGATTAAAAGACCTATACATATTAACTTTACTAATGCATTCAGGTGTACAAATATGTATTAATACTTTGGCTTCTTCATGGTCAGCCATCAGTGCTTGGTTGGGAGAAACATCTTCAACCAGAAAGCTCTAGTCAAAGCCTCCTTCTTTAATAGCAAAATTGCTTATCCTTGGTGTAGTTTGGTCTGGATTGTGCTTGGCCACCATTTGTCCTTAGTGCCTTGCACTCCGTAGCAAAGTTTCCTATTTGGTTACAGTTATAACACTTCACTTTGCTTTTATCCAGACCAAACTTTCCACTAGCCACATTGCTTGGAAACTTTCTTCCAGTTCTATTATAGAACTTCTTGGCTCTATGTGTGAAAAGAGCTATTTGCTGGACTATCTCCATGTATTCCAGATCATCTGGATGGATACAATACATGTCTTCAAGAGTCAAGAGAAAGTTCCTACATCTTTCATCAGTAGACACAAAGGCTTGTGATGAGCTTGTCATTTAGAATGGGCTTCCTTGGATATAGCTCTCCCTTGGTGTCTTAGGGAATGTGATGAAAGGGCCCTTTTGTGATGAAAGGGCCCTTTTATGAGTTGTCAGGGAAACAGATGAGATGATACTGTGGTTCTCTTCTATCCTTTTCAACCACATGGAGGGCAGAACTCTATTAATTGCTAGAAGAGCTGCTTGATGGATTTTGCATGTTCATCTCCATCTGGTAGCCCCTGAGGATACCATACAACTGTGTGAGAGTAAGGGTGGAGAGATTCTCAGTTCTCTTACTGGCCACAAAGTAGTGAGTCCATTGTCTGGGAAGAGAGAACATGAACTTTCTCACAATGTCCTTATTCTCAAGGTTGACTCCAATATCCATGAAAGTATCTACAATCTCAACATACCTGAAGTATTGTTAAGTCATAGTCTCACCTATCCTGTAGGTGAAGTTCTCAAATTGCTGCTTCATAAGTTCGTTTTTATTTTCTTTAGCCTCATTAGAGCCCTCATACATGAGCTTCATTTTATCCCAAAGCTACTTTGTAGTTTTGCACTTCTTGAAGCCTCTGTATATAAGTTGGAAAGTGCATTTTGGAAAGTGGTCATGGCTTTCTGATCTATGTCTATCTTCTTCCAATCTTCTTTAGAATAGTCTGCCACTTCCTTTGGTATCATCCCACAACCAGCAGTAATAAGAGGTCCTTTGACAACAAATCTCCATTCCCTGCTGCCTTGAGACTTGTTGAACCCTTTCATATGTTGGCACCATGAAAGAGTTGAAAGAGTTCAAAGTCATCAGGAGTGATTAGTGGAGACTTTGTCATGGTACCGGTTTCCTTATCAGCCTTTGAAAGAGTTGCCATTTGAGCTGATAAGTGTTTTGTGAAACTAAAGGGATTTAAGATGGTGAGATCTTACAATCAAGAGCCTGAAATGCTCTAATACCAATTGTAGGACTGGTGAAGGGTGTCAATGTAATAGTTTCACAATGTTTGGAGAGACTTAGAACACTTAGCAGATCAAATACGGAACCGGGTTAAAAGGGAAACAAGGACACAAGTTAAAGAACAAGAACACAATAAGATGGTTTTTCAAGAATGTTGTATATTGCTCTCAAGTTTCTTTTAAAAAGTGTTACAAAGCTTAATTCTAATGACAAGTACTTGAGATACTTTATACTACATCCTATAGCAAGGCCATACTTTGAAGGCTAGCTGAAACACTAATCTAGACAACAAGATCAATGTAAAGTCAAACGCAGATTGCCTTTTGACTGGTGACTATGACATGCCATAACTCATATCCTAATATATTACAAAAAGGATAAAAGTACAAGAGTAGAAAGTTACAAACTCTAAGACCATGTTGTACAGGTGACAAAAGTATGAATGTTTAACCAACTTCAGAGATGGCAGTGGAAAGTGGTTCAGCTTTTGTCAAAAGTAAATCAGAGATAGCATGTCTTCTCTATCTTTGAAAGAAATCAGTCACTTGGCTTCGAAAGACTTTGTCTTGAAGCTTTTAAAAGACTTTGTCTGGAAGCTTCGGAAGACTTCATCTTTGGCTTTGGAAGAAATGGCCTTTTGGCTTTGGAAGATTTGATAGTTAGGGTATTTCATTATGTTGTATCAAATCTTCCAAAGTAACTTCCTTGTACTTCACATGTGCATACTGAGGGCTCTTTGGTTGCATCAGCCTCTTAGTATAATCCTTACAGTTTACCTTTTCAATACTGAGCTTACCATTTATGATCCTACCCCTTCTAGTAATGTAACCTCCTGATTCACCTCCAAAAGCAATTAGCCGTCCATCATGTTTTTCAAAGTTTTCAAGCAAAGAGTCATTGCCAGTCATGCGCCTGGAACAACCACCATCAATTATCCATACATTTCTTTTGGTCTTCAGTTGTTCCTGCACATGAAAAGAGACGATTAGATACATTTGGAAACCTAAGCATTGTTGGTCTTGGGCTTATCAAGATGAACTTAAGATAGTTCAACAGTCATTGATCATATATCCAAGCTTATAAAGAAACTTCAATCACATAGCCTTCCTTCATCTTCCATACCATCTTTGGAAGATTATACTTGGATTTCAAAACTTCAAAAGTTTTTATGACTTTAGAAGTTTTGTAGACTGAACCTTTGGAAGCTTTTGCATCCATTGTAGTAGATTTCAGTGTTTCGGAAGCATTCCTTTCTTCTGAGACCAAACTTGCTTCCAAAGATACTTTTCCACCTATCTTCTCCTTGGTCACCTTGATACTTCTGAAGGAAAGTGATTTTCCTCCTGAAGCTATTTTCTTTTTCTTCTCAGAGGTCTTCTTCTTGTTCATCTTGATGGTACTCTTAGGATTATAAATGAAATCCTTAGCATAATGAGTTGTACCACCACACATGATACATTCCACAGGCTTTCTTCTAAGAGTCATGTCTTGAGAAGAAGGTTTGTGCTGAGCCTTTTCCAGCTCCTTCTTCATCTTCTTATATGAGGCAGCATGCTTCTAAGAGCGAATCTTTCCATTGGAGTTGGATGGTCCAGCCTGTGCAGTAGTGGTGCATATTGGTACAACCTTCTTCTCCTTACCAGGACTGCTTAGACTTAAACTAAGACTCATGGTACTAGAATCCTTGGTTAAGTCTTTAGTCTTCCTCACCTTAAACCTAGCAGAGATGAAAGCATCTTTTTATCTAGGGTTGAAGGTGCGATTGATCTCCAGTAATCTCTTTGATCTTAATTTTGCAGCCCTAATTAAGTTCATTCTTGCAGACTTGGCTATCCATCGTCTTTTCTTCACTTTATGGATATAGTGACCCGTCTTAGAGTGAACCTCTTCACTTATTTTTGGTTCACCTTCATTATATCCTCTTCCTTAGTTTCATCTTCATCTTCCTTAGGACAAGATCAATAGGAGGCAACTCATCTTCATAAGTTACATAGCTTGGTTCTTTGACTGATAGTAGTATGTATGGAGAATCTATTTCATTTGATCTAAGTCCATGTCTGTTTTGATAGCAAACTGTTGCATGCAAGGATATAGATATAATGTTCTTGAAGGTTTTCTCTTCATGAACACATTTTTCTACCTTGGCTTTGCTGATCACAAGCTCAACTTGGCATTCTATCAACATGGAAACAAGATCTTTAATCTGAGTCATGTATTTTGTATGCTTATGTTTTAGAGTAGAAATGGTTTTCTATAAGTCTTCTATTTTAAGCTTATAATCAGTTTTGCTCTTTTAAAATCAACTTTTAAAATGTAAAAGGACTTAAGATTAGATCTTACTTCCAAATTGTAGGACCTGTACATATTAACTTTAGAAATGCATTCAGGATAGCAAAGATGTTCCAATACCTTTGATTCATCATGATCTACCATCAGGGCTTGGTTTGGGGAGACATCTTCTAGCTGAAAGCTCCAATCAAAGCCTCCTTCTTCAACAGTGACTGCGGCTTGCTGCTTTGGTTGGTTGGGCTTATCAGCTCTTGGAGCTGCCTCAATGTAGTTTGTCCTGTACTGTGTATGGCCACCATTTGTTCTTAGTGCCTTACACTCCTGAGAAAAGTGGCACATTTGGTTAAATTTGTAACAATTTACTTTGCTCTTGTCCAGCCTAAACTTTTCACTGAACACATTGCTTGGAAACTTCCTCCCTGTCCTCTTGTAGAACCTCTTGGATCTGTGAGCGAGAAGAGCCATCTACTGGACTATTTCCATGTACTACAGATCATCTAGATGGATGTAGTCTAGGTCTTCAAGGGTGAAGGGAAAGTTGCCAGAACTTTCATCTGAAGACACAAAGGCCTATGAATAGTTGGGCTCTTTGAATGGACTTCCTTAAGTATAGCTCTCCTTAGGTGTCTCTAGAAGGTGATGAAAGGACCCTTTGGTGAGTTATCAGGGTAGCATATGAGATGATGTTGTGGTTCTCTGCTATCCCTTTCAACCATATGAAGGGCTGAACTCTTTTGGGTGCTGGATGATCTGGGAGAAGGATTTTGCATTTTCATCTCCATTTGGTAACCACTCCGGATACCATACAATTCAGTGAGAGTGAGGTAGAGAGGTTCTTTGTTCTCTTGATGGCTACATAGTAGTGTGTTCATTCTCTAGGAAGAGAGAACATGAAGTTCCTCATTATATCCTCGTTTTCAAGTTTTACTCCAACATCTATTAAAGTTTCTACAATCTCAACATACTTAGAGTATTTTTGAGTAATAGTTTCACTTTTCTTGTAGGTGAAGTTTTCAAATTGCTGCTTCATTATGTCTTTCTTGTTCTCCTTAGCTTTCTCAGATCCTTCATACATCAGATTCAGTGCATCCCAGAGTTGTTTTGCACTCTTGTATTTCTTGAAGCCTCTGTAGATGGAGTGGGGAAAAGTAGATTGAAGAGCGGTCATGGATTTTTAATCAATGTCTATTTTCTTCAAGTCTTCTTTAGAATAATTAGCCATTTCTTTTGGTATCATCCCACCTGCAGCAATTGCTGAAGAAGTATATGGGATGTGAGGTCCATAGACTACAGATCTCTACATCCTGTTGTCTTGAGACTTGATGAAGCCTTCCATTCTTATGCACCAAGTGTCAAAATCACCAGGCGGGTCATTGGAGACTTAGTCATTGTGCCGGTTTCCATATTATCTTTAGAAAGAACATCAATTTCAGCAAGTAAGTGAATGTGAAACTGAAAAGTGCTTCAAGGTGGCGAGATCTTGCAATCAAGAGCCGGAGAAACTCTGATACCAATTGCAGGACCAGTTGTGGTTCAAACAATAGTTTCACAGTTGGAGATTACCAACTAAACATACTTACAAGATCAAATAGGGAACCAGGTAGTGAAACAATGAATAACAAGTAAGAACACTCAAGAACAGAAAGATTGGTTTTCAAGGAAGATGTATATTACTCTCAACCGTTTACAAGTATTGCAAAAGATTCTTAGTCCTAAAACTGATACATGAAATACTTTATACTACAACCTATAGCCGGCCATACTTTGAAGGCCAGCTGGACGCTAATCTAGACAACAAGTTAAATGTAGAGTCAAAAGGCAGATTGTCTTTTGACTTGTGACTATGACATGCCATAGCTCACATCCTATTGTAATACAATAAGTATAAAAGTACTAAAGTGGGAAATTACAGAAAAGAGACCATTCTGTACCGTTGATAAAAGTAAAAAGGTAATCACCAACTTGTATAAGTTGGTGAGTCTTAAGTGTTGAAAGCAAAAGGTGTTTTACTTTTGTCAAAAGTATTTTAGAATGTGTTTCTTCCAATATTTTAGTTTTCGGAGGAAGCGTAAGTCTTCTTAGTCTTCAGAAGAGTTCAGTCTTCAAGCTTAGAAAGACTTCACTTTTGCTTTAGAAGATTTCTGTATTTGGATTCGGAAGATTTGACACTTTGTTATTTTCTTTGTACATAGTCAAATCTTCCGATGTATTTCCTTTCTTGTACTTCATTGCATTGTCAGAGATCTTTGGTTAGCATCTGCCTTTAGGATAATCATCTTGATCTTACAGTTCATACCACTCTAAGTGCCAGTGTTACTAATCTTTACAGTAAGAGAATGATAAAGAAAGGTTGATGATGAAGATGCTAAGTTGTTTGACCCTAAAGATGCGTATTACAAATTTCCTCATATGAGTTATAACAGTAATAATCATGATATCGTATAAAAAAGAAGTGAAATTTATAGTTCATGGAATCCGATATAGGGTAGATCACATCATAGAACTTGTGGGCTTTATAGCACTTTCCCATGGCAACTATTACTTGGATGAATTAGGGTATAGTAATGAAGGTAAGTATATTTTCAATATCAAGGAATTACACATCAAAAATATGTACTGTAATGCATTGTGGGTTGTAGAGATCCCGATTAATGCTCAAGAAATTATTTGATGGTAAGGCGTAGTTGCCAACCCAGTCATATTGATATGTATTGTTAATTTATGATCTGAAGGTTAAATATTCTTGCTAGAGGAGTCTCAGGATCTTCATACCACCCAATGTGCCAGCGGTACTTATTTTTCCAATAAGAGTCTTACAAAAAAGGTTGATGACGAAATGCTAATTTGTTTGACACTGAAGATGCGTATTCCAACGCTTGCCCTAAGATTTATAATAGTACAAATAATGATAACATATCAACAAGAAGAGAAATTTGTAGTTCATGGAATTAGATCTAGGGGGTTGATAAAAGATTCACTTAGAGAATATCTTGTCAAGAGAGGTCATAAATACTCCACATCTATAGGTGTGATCATTAGTCTAATCTGGTCTTCTTGTCAGCGTTGTGATAGTATAATATTAAGTGATATTGTTGGAACACCAAAGGTATGATGAGGCTTGAATATGATTATCTAGATTTGATCACATTGCGTCCAAAGTTCAAGAATGGTATAGTTATTGGAACATCTGAGTGATATACCATTAAGATTTTATTCAACGTCAACATGTGCCAAAATTGTAATTAGTCATTTAATCCAATAGAATTGAGGATTGATCTTGTAAATGTGTCATCACATTGGTGAATGTCTAAAGATATATCAAACAAATAGTTGGTGAGGAGACACGAATGAGATACTCAGGAAAAGCAACATTTTCTATTACGGATCGTTGTGTACAGTAGATTGATAAAGGCCAGCCACTCCATTGCCAAATAAATAGGTGTATTAAGATATATTTGTGTGCCTGAGGATTAATGGATATCCCAGTATTACTCTTATAGAATCCGCTTTGTTCACGGTGTAAGTAATTTTCCATCACCGAAGATGAACTGTAGAAAAACAAATACTTTTTATGTTTTTGAGTTAAGATCAAACAAATCTTCTGAAACTAAGCCCTATAAAAAGAAACCGATGATTGGAAAACGAAACAAAGGAAACTACATTAGAATCAAAAGGGGAAAACAAATACCTTTCAAAACAGATGTGAACGTAAGTTTCAATCGTAGATTATATAATGATTACTCAATTTTTCAGAAAGATTTTATCGGACTGCATGTTCTATTAATTTGAAAAGTGAACAGAGGTTAAGTATTTGTGGTCTTGGATTTCTTCTTCTTTAGACACACGTAATATTAGACTATTCCTACAATGATTAATGTTGGAGCACCAAAGTTTGAATCTTATTTTGTAACTAGCAGCTAAAAGAATTTAATTTATTCAAGGTTTTGGTAGCTTAATGTTGTCTTATGATATTAGTTTGTTTTGCATTCAAATGCAGGTCTGGTACAATAATTTTCCACATACTCAACTTGCATAATATAAGGGTCGTGAAAACTAATAGACAGGGTAAAAATTAAGTTACAGACAAGTACTTGAATCAATATCAAGATATATTCTTATGCCAATGATTTCTTTTGTTTGACTTACTCTTGTGTTTAAAATTGTTTTCAATGCCAAGGTTGTAGAAAAATTAAATAAATATCAAATGATACCTAATGATAAGCTATCATTTACATTTTAGTGAAGGCGGTTCCCCCTTGTCATTATATTGTGCGATTACCATAAACAAGAGTCAGAGACAATCACTATTAAGAGTTGATTTGTTTTTGAAAGAGTTGATTGTCATTTTCGTCCCTAAGTTTAAGTGAATTTTGTTATTTTATTCCAAAAAAGTTTATTTCTCTCTTTTGGGTCCCTGAGTTTACAAGAAGTTGCGTAAGGTTATATTAACAGGCTGATGCAACGAAAGAAGCCAAAACAACCAAGGAGCTTCCTGTATGCATGCACTGATGTATAAGGTAGTAGTTACTTCGAAAGTTTTACACATCACAAAAATTATTCCAAGTGTAAAATCTTCCAAAGCCAAAGACCAAATCTTCCGAAGCCAAAGATGAAGTCTTCCAAAGCTTCAAAGATAAAGTCTTCCGAAGCTAATGAACTGAAGATTGATTTCTTCCGAAGACATAGAGGACATGCTTTCTCTGATCTACTTTTCTATAAAGCTGACTTATTTTCCGCTGCAACCCTGATGACTCACCAACTTATACAAGTTGGTGAAAAGGTCCATGCTTTAGTAAACTGTAGATTATGGTCTTGAGTCTATAACTTCCTACATTATACCTTTTATCCTTTTTATAATATATTAGGATGTGAGCTATGGCATGTCATAGTCACTAGTCAAAAGACAATCTGCGTTTTGACTTTATATTGATCTTGTTGTCTAGATTAGTGTTTCCAGCTAGCCTTTAAAGTATGGTCGGCTATAGGATGTTGTATACAGTATCTCAGGTCCTTGTATTTCTTTTTATGCTTTGTAACACTTGTAAAAGAACTTGAGAGCAATATAAAGCATCCTTGAAAACCATATTAATCTATTCTTCTTCTTAGTTTTGTCTCATTGTTTACTTGTGTTCTTAGTATCATTTACATAAACTCGGTTCCCCATTTGATATGATAAGTGTTCTAACACTCTCCTCATTGTGAGACTGATTGTATTGACCATCCCTTAATCGGTCCTTCAATTGGTATCAGAACTTTTCCAGGCTCTTGATTATAAGATCTCACCATCTTAAATCCCTTTAGTTTCACAAAACACTTAACAACTTAAATGGCAGCTATCACAATGGCTGATATGGAAACCGGTACTAAGAAAAAGTCTCCACATCACTCCTGATGACTTTGATACTTGGTGCCAAAGAATGGAAGGCTTCATCAAGTCTCAAGACTCCAGGATGTGGGGATCTGTTGTCTATGGACCTCATGTACCATCCAACTCTTCAGCTGCTGCTGATGGAAGTATGATACCAAAGGAAGTGGCTGATTATTCTGAAGAAGACTGGAAGAAGATAGACATAGATCAGAAGGCCATGACCGCCCTCCAAACTGCTCTTCCATACTCTATCTACAAAGGCTTCAAGAAGTGCAAGACTGCCAAGCAACTACGGGATGCACTGAAGCTGATGTATGAGGGGTCAAATGAAGCAAAAGAGAACAAGAAGGACCTCTTAAAGCAGTAATTTGAGAACTTCACCTTCAAGACAAGTGAAACCATGACACAACAATACTTTAGGTATGTTGAGATTGTGGATACTCTAATGGATGTTTGAGTAACTCTTGAGAACAGGAACATTATGAGGAAGTTCATGTCCTCACTTCCCAAACAATGGACACACTACTATGTGGTCATTAAGAGGACTGAGAACCTCAAGACCCTTACTCTCACTAAGTTGTATGGTATCCTTAATGGCTACCAGATGGAGATGAACATGCAAAATCCATTTGGTAACTCCAACAATCAGCAGAGTTTAGCCCTTCATGTGGTTGAAGAAGAGACCTTCAAGAACTTGATATCCTCATCCTTGCATGCAAAAGTTTGTTTTCAAAATAAGTAGGGACTGGGATCCACTAAGATAGCTCCTCCATACACTCTATTTTCTATAGGATCTCTAAGGTTTGGAACTTGTGAAGATGAGCTTCCCTTTATAGACCTTATAGATAAAGAGGATAAAGAGGAGTTAGTGAAGGATGATTCTTAGATGAGTAAAGAAGATCATACTTAGAAGGGTCACTATTCTCCTGAGGAGAGAAAAGAATCTGGGATGACCAAGTCTAAAAGGAAGAACTTGATCAGAAAATCCAAAAGGAAATCAAAGAAGGATCAAGGGATCAAGGCCACTTTCAACTTTAAGCAGAAACAAGTGTTCATCTCTGCAGGATTTGAAGTGGTGAAGGCTGAAGACTCAACTATGAACTCTAATACCAGGAGTTCTAGTTTATGTCCAACTCATTCCAGCAAAGAGAAAAGGCTGATCGGCTGTGTACCACTACTACACAGCCTGAACCATCTAGTTCCAAGAGCAAGCCTCACCCTAAAAAGCTTGTTGCGTCATGTGTGAAGATGAAGATGGAGGTGAAAAGTGATCAAGTTCAATCTTTCTCTCAAAAGAAGACTCTCAGAAGGAAGTAAATGGATTGCATCGTGTGTGGTAGTACTTCTCATCTTGCTAAGGATTGCATCTACAATCCTAAATACTATTCACATGATCAAAGAGAAAACTTCTGAGAAGAATAAAGAAAAACTAGCTTCGGAAGCTCCAAGGTGAAAAAGAAGACAAGTGAAAACTTTCCTTCGGAAGAAAAATTGGTCTCGAAAGAAAGGAATGCTTCCGAAGTACTGAAGCCTACTGTAGTGAAAGTAAGATCTTTCGATGGTCCAGTTCCAAAACTTCTAAAGTTGTCAAAATTTCCCAAGTATTGAAGGTCAAGTCTAATCTTCCAAAGATGGTGTGGAAGATGAAGGAAGACCAAGTGACTAAAAGTTCCTTCATCTACAATAGCTAATGATCCTTAAAACTTGAACATAGGATCAATTACTATTACATTATCTTCAAATCACTTTGATAAGCCCAAGACCAATGAGGCTTGGGTTTCCAAATGTAACTAAACACTTCTTTCTTGTACATGGACAACTATAGACTAAGAGAAATGTATGGATCATTGATAGTAGTTGTTCCAGGCACATGACTGGCAATGGTTCTTTACTTTAAAATTTTGAGAAAATTGATGGAAGGCTAGTTGCTTTTGGAGCATTTGCTGGACGTTACATTACAGGAAGGGGCATGGTCACAAATGGTAAGCACAACATTGAAAACGTAAACTTTGTCAAAAATCTTGGGTACAATCTACTGAGTGTATCCAAATTTTGTGATCAGAAACCCAACATGATCTTTACTGAGCATGAGTGCATTATTCTCAAGCCCAGGGTGGTCATTCCTCAAGAGCATACCCTGCTCAGAGCCCCCAGGAAAGGGAACATCTACAAGATGGACTTGCAGGAAACATCTCCCTCATGAGAAGTTTCTTGTTTTCTATCTAAAGCAAATAGTGATGAATCTTTCCTTTGGCACAAAAGAATGTGCCTTGTAAACTTTAAAAAGATGAATAAATTAATTAAGAATGATTTGGTAACTAGAATACCAAAAAAAGAGTTTACAAGTGATGACCACTATGTTGCATGCCATAAGATGTGATCACAAGGTCAAAACCATAAGATGTGATCAAAGAATAGAATTTAAGACCAAATTCTTGACACACTTTGTGATGAAAAAGGTATTACAAGACAATATAGTGCTCCCATGACTCCTCAGCAAAATGGTGTTGCTGAGAGGAGAAACAGGACACGTATTGAGGCTGCAAGAACCATATTGTCTAAACTGCCCATCACTTTCTAGGCAGAGGCAGTCAACACAGCCTACTATATGCAGAATAGAGTTTTAGTGGTTAAGACTCATGGTAGGACTCCTTATGAGCTATGGCATAAAAGGAGACCATTTATTGGTTTCCTCAGGTCATTTGGATGTCCTTGCATTATCTTGAATACCAAAGATCAGGTAACCAATTTTTTTAAGAAATCAGATGTTGGACACTTTATTAGATCCGCTTCCCAAGCTAAGGATTATAGAGTATACAATCTCAGAACTAGAGTAGTTGAGGAGTTAGCCAATGTGACCTTCAATGAGCACACTCCTAGTATGAAAGGTTCTGGTCCTGATTGGCTATTTGATCTTGATTTAGTTACCAACTATTTTAACAAATCTTGTGAGAATGTTTCAGGATCTACAGGTAACTTATCAATAGGAAATCCTGACCTAAGATTTGAGCTGAGAAGACCAAGCAAGCATACTACCTTAGCTCCAGTGGTAATTAATCTTTCAAGTGAAGATCCTATCAGCATAAACAAGAAAAATTCTGCTTATACATCTGAGGCACCTACAAATTCCAGCTTAGAGGCTCAAAACTCGAATGAAGGATCTTCATATGTAGGAGGAAATGGAGGTGGTGATGGTGATCAAGAATTTCTTGATGCTGATAACCACTCCATAGAAGACAACATAAATAATGTCACAAACTCATTGAGTCAAGCCTCTCTTGATAAGTGTGTTGATGTGGTGGGTGATACTCCATTACCAGATCTAAATTTCTCAAATTTAGATCTTTCCAATCACGTTGATGTGATCCCTCAACTTAAGATCCACAAGTCACACCCTACCACAAACATCATTATAATATTGATACAGGTGTGAGAACAAGAGGACAAACCCCTGACAAAAAGGTTTGTCTATACTCTTGCTTCTTGTCCAAGATAGAGCCAAAGAAAGTGGATGAGGCTTTGAAGGATGGATGTTGGTTGAGGCAATGCAAGAGGAGCTGCTTCAATTCAAAAGACAAAAGGTTTGGAACCTATGTCCTCTTCCTTAAGGGAAAACTACCATAAGAACCAAGTGGGTTTTTAGAAATAAGAAGGATGATAAAGGACTTGTCATCAAGAACAAGGCCATACTAGTTGTTCAAGGATACACACAAGAAGAAGGAATTGACTACACAGATGTCTTTTCTCCTGTAGCAAGACTTTATGCAATTAGAATATTCCTGGCTTTTGCTGCATCTAAGAATTTCATGGTCTACCAACTTGATGTCAAGTGTGCTTTTCTAAATGGGGTGCTTGATGAAGAGATGTATGTCAAGCAACCACCTAGATTTGCAGACCCAGATCATACGGATTATGTCTGAAAGCTTGATAAAGCTCTTTTTGGGCTGCGCCAAGCTCCAAGAATGTGGTATAAGACACTATCTCAGTATCTCTGTCAACATGGCTATAAGAGGGGTACTATAGATGGAACTTTCTTCATCAAAGGAATAGGGAATGACTTAATGCTGGTTCAAGTATATGTAGATGATATTATCTTCGGATCAACCAATCCAAAGCTCTGCAAAGACCTTGAGAGGCTGATGAAAAATCGATTTGAAATAAGTGCCATAGGGGAACTCAACTTCTTTCTAGGAATTCAAGTGAAGCAAGTTGAAAATGGCATCTTCATAAGCCAATCAAAGTTTGTACAAGACATTGTTACAAGATTCAACATGACTGATTGCAAGGTTGCAAAGACTCCTATAGCCAGAAACCACTCCCTTGGACATGATTTTAAGGAAGAGTGTGTGGATGAACATCTCTACATGGCTATGATTGGGTCTCTTATGTACCTTATAGCCAGCAGGCCTGATATCATGTTTGCCACATGCATCTATGCAAGATATTAAGCCAACCCCAAGATTAGTTGTTGTCAAGAGAATTCTTAGATATCTCAAAGGTGCTCCTAAGCTTGTCCTTTGGTATCCAAAGAATTCTTACTTCAATTTGTATGCCTATACAAACAATGACTATGGTGCCTGCAACATGACTGCAAAGTCTACATCTGGGGGTGTCAATTCCTTTGTCGAAGGATTGTCTCATGGCAATGCAAGAAACAATCCTATGTGTCTGCATCAACTGCTAAAGCTGAATACAATGCTGCTGCAAGCTGCTATGCTCAAGTGCTTTGGATCCAAAATCAGATGCTGGACTATGGATTAAACTTCAAAAAGACTCCCATCCACATAGACAACAATAGTGCTATCTCTATTACAGAGAATCCTGTGCAGCACTCAAGGACAAAACACATCAACATCAGGTATCAGTTGATTAGAGATAATTTTGAAAAAGGATTAATCAAACTAGTCAAAGTTAACACAAATGAACAATATGCTGATCTGTTCACTAAAGCTTTTGATAAACAAAGATTCAAATATCTTGTATCAGCTATTGGGATGATTAACTTTGAGTAGATTTTTTGATAAACTTAAATCAATTCTATTTCTAAAACCTGTGTGTCCTAAGTTGTCTATTTTATCATCTTCATAAGCCCAGTTTCCTTTGGATGAAATTTTTTAAAAGATATTCCTTAGATTTTTTAAAATTTTAAACATATTTTCTTTTGGAAGATATCAAGTTGTCTTTAGAAGAACATTATGTTTTCAAATCAAATAACTACTTATGAGACATTTATCTTTGGAAGAAATTCTGATATATCTTCCAAAGCATAAATATGCTTCTAAGTACTTACATGTATTTGAAAGAAAATTTTCTTTCGAAAACAATTAAGTCTCGAAAGATTTATTCTCTTAAGAATAAAACTTCCAAGTTCTGATTTCTTCCGAAACCAAACATGTCTCGGAAGCAAAATTTTCTGTGTATTTTCCTTCCGAAGCAAAATTTTCACAAATCTTACGAATTTAGCTTTGGAAGCTTTTCTTAAAACTTCTGAAAACAAAAATACCTTCAAAAGATTTTCAACTTCCAAGAAAACTACCTTTTTGGGCACTCTCTAAAGGTGGGACCGACATTCGAATTCAAAGTGTATACTTTTGCATTAACTTTGTCTCAAATCCATTTAATATATATTCTCTCTCAACGGTTTCCCTCTTTCACTATCTTCTTAATTTGAAAATCTTTTAACCTAAATTCACCCACAAACCACCCTTGTTCTTATCTTCCTTCACAACAAAGCTACCTTAAAATGGCCAACCTTCATCGCAAAAACCAACCCAATTTCTCAATGTAACTTCACAGGCAACATAACCAAGTTGCTCTGTTGAACTCTGGGAAAGATCCTGGTTTCTCAGAGGTTTGTCGCTTTCTCACTCTATCAAACTACTTCACCTCCCTCACCATCAATCCTCCACTCTATGAGGAGCAGCTGTTGGAATTTTGGAGGACCTGTCAAAAGGTCACCATGGATGGAGAGAAGGTACTGTCTTCAAAAGTGTAGGGGAGGACAATCTTCATCACTCCAGCATCCATAAACTCACATCTAAGGCTGGATGATGTCGAAGGTGATTTGTCGTTCCCCAAGTCTGCTGTTAACCATACCTTTGGTTAGTTGGGCTATAAAGGGGATTTCTCTGTCAAGACCTTCAGGAAAGGGAGGTTTCCTCTCAATGGAAATACCTCCTCCATGTCATCATTCACTGTCTATCTAACAAGCATGGAAGATGGGACCAAGTTCTAAAGGACCTTTCCTACATAGTCCATAGGATGGTTCAGGGAGTAAAGTTCAGGTATTCACATTTTGTGCACATTAATTTACTTGCAAACTTGGACTCCTTAGAATATTGCATGTTTCCTAGATATGTCCAGCATATTCTTAACTGTGAACTGGGCTCGCAGTTGAGGGAAACAGGTAATGTTCTAAAATTAGGACAGATGAAGCCCGACATCTTCAAGACTATATGTGAGAAAAAGACAGTTTCATTATAAGATATGCTTGGTAGGCTCAGCCTGTAAACGAAGTAAACAGTGATTCTGAAGCCTAACTAAAGCTTTAGAACTTGGCGATAAGGATCATTTCCATGACATATCGGCCTGCACAAAGTTACATGTCCTATCAAAAATGGGTTGAGAGTTTAAAATCTCTGCTTTGACATTTTCAAAATCTCCCATCCCCAAGTCCTGAATGTACCTTCTCGTTATCTCTTCTGATGTAGAATTCGTGCTTATCTCCTCTGCTATGCGAAAGCATTGACTTGGAGTGATGATCTTCTCTGTTATACGTGAGTATAGACCTGAAGCTCTCATCAGCACGCTTAGATGATCATCTCCTCTGTTATACGTAAGTATAGACCTGGAGCTCTCATCATCTATTCCCTAAAATAAAAGCATAGTGATTCTTAAACTAAGATCATTGTTGTACCTCAAATGAAAGTCAAGCACAGTTAATCATATTACTCAATAAGCCCTGATGATGGGATAAGTTCTATGCCTGATGTCTATGGGAACCAAATCACTTGAGCTTCTCTAATTAAATCTAAAACATGATAAAATCATTTGCAGATCACTTGCTGAAAAGGATAAGGCATAGGTTTAAATTAGAAAAATATACCAACAATCATTTTTGAACTGTTTTTGGCTTTCAAAAACTTAAAATTATGACCAGACTCTGTATCACTGTGATCTCACTAACTTGTCGATGTTCATATACATCTTTGTGCTTTTGTAGATCTTAAGGATGTGATCTCATGATCAATTTGGTTCTTGGTGTAATATGATAAAACAAAATAAAATAAAACATTCATTTCAAATCATTTTTTCAAGTCATCCATATTATGCTATTAAAATGTTATCATTTTCACATGCATTTCATGGGAAATTGCACACTCAGATTAACACGGGTTTATTTGTATAGTTGAAATGATCTAACGAGAAATCTGTAGAATGTGTTTGTGATTATGTTGCAGATTTTGCTGAATGTGATGGTCGATCATCACCTCAGCAATGAACCTGACCAGAGAACCTGTTTCTCAAGTTTTAAGAAGATATCGAGTTAGGATTTCTCCTCCTACATCTTCTGAAGCACTCAACAACACAGAGTTGGAAAAACTGTTTCTGATAATTCACAAAGGATGCACACGAATAGGGGGAGCATACATAAAGGGGGAGCAAGTTAGATGAAAGATGTTCATTACCAGATCATCAATCTAGGGGATCTTGAAGATCATTATATGGTTGACTTAAAGAAGCTGAAAATTAAACAAGGTGTTGATAATGATAGACTAAGGGGGAGTATTGTTGGGTCATCTATATAATCAACACAGTCAAAGTCAACAAATGTCAACGTCACTGTCAAAGTCAACGCAAAAGTCAAACAGACGCGTTCGAGATGAAGAACCGAGTCAAGACGTTGAAGATAAATGACTAGGAGTTTATTGTTAATAAATATATTTTGTGTCAACAAAATATATTTATTTTTGTTTTAGTCTCTTTTATATTTTATATGTCTTTTATCTAGTTTGTCTAAGTATAGGGGCTTAATATGTCATTAGTGCATATTATCACTATATATAGATTAGTGACAATTAGGTTAGGGAGCTTGAATGAGCCATTGATTGAGGGGTTTTCACTTTGTAATATCTTTTGCAATCAAATTTAGATCAAACAAGGGTTTTATTGAATGTTCATCTTATTCATTTATATTTTATAGTGTTGATCTATATTGTTCATAAATATCATTGATATTTGTGTTATCAGTGAGATTTGTTTGTGTTTATCAATCAATTGCATTGCATTATCGATCGAGTGGACCAACACTATAAGAAAGCCAACGGTTGGCTTCTCAGGGGTAGAAACAACCCTTGTCCCAAAAATGTTAGAGCTCATTGCTCAATGTGACAACCTAGCAGCACCAGCTAGTGTTGAACCCACACCTTCTACTTCTCAACCTCCTATACATACATAAATAACCATCACCTATCAAAGAAAATCCAAATGAACCCCTGCACATGCTACTTAGTTTGTGCAAGCCTCTATATTACCACCCACACAGGAGGAAGTGGACACTAGAGCTCCCACTTCTCCAAAGGAGCAAACCACACCCATCTCACCAATGATCAATGATAAGGTTCCTCATGCTCAGCCTGATGAGCTCACAACCCCCAAGCCTTAAGCCTTCACTCAGAGTCTTAACACTCTAGTGAACAACCTTCAGGGGACAGTTACCATCCCCAGCCTCTTGATCTAAACCAACCCATTCCAAACCTAGAATTCCATGATGATGAAGACATTGGATTTAGTGAGTATCATGAGTCTTTCTTCTCCTCCCCTACTCAAGGAGAGATGAGTACTCCTGTTTCTCCTATTTCTAGCCCAAATCATCCACCTACTACTATGGTGCATCTTCCTGAACTTGTTCAGGAGGCCCATATAGAAGAGGCTCTCATTTCAACAATTGATTACATCATTAAGACCTCGACCATGGCAACCCAGCCCATTGACACTTCACATGAAGCTGTCATGGTGCAGGGGAAATCTAGCAGCCAAGAACAAAGTGCTGGTGATGAGGAAGAAGACTTAGGTCCTATTCTTTCATCCCCCCATGATTCTTCTGATGAAGATGAGGGGAATATGAGACTAAAGCCGTAAAAGCTGACACAAACATGCACCTATTTAGTCTCCAAGGTTAGTCACTTAGAATCTCAGGTGACTACCTTGCTAAAAATGGGCAATGATCAGCAACTTTAGATTTCTTATCTCAAGGAACAACTAGCTGGGAGACCTTTAAGGAGGACTCAATCAGGAACACAAGAACCTGTGGATGTGACAGACCTAACCCCTAGCTCACCTATGCAAGTGGGTGATGCTACCAAAAAGGGGAGAAAGTCCAAGCAATCACATAACCTGGGAGTTCTTCACAATTGTGGACATTGAGGATTCACCAACCTCACTTGCAATTGTCCATACTCAGCAACCTCCTCAAGTCCATATTGATATGGACTCACACATTCAAAGTTTGTTTAAGGAGGGTATTCCAAGAGCTTTGTCTACCCCACCCCATGATGCTAAGAATGAAATACTTGGGTGGAGGTATGATGCTGATAGGAGAGCTCTGATTTTGCATAGACTTCAGGGGCAACAAGTGGTTTTAAATTTTCAGACCCTAAAGTTCTATGTTAGTCTTCCTTTAGTCCACGTGCCACTTTCCAATCCTAGTCAAAACATGCAAGCTCGCAGACTGGCTGAGAGGATTCAAGACAGGATTGTTGAAGAGTTCAGACAAAGAAGAAGACAAAGGCTAACAGGCAATGTCATTGGTCAACTAGATGTTGAGGTGGAACCTAAGATTAGCTTCGAAAGGGAAACCTTGACTGAAGGCCTAGTGATAGACCCTGTGAACCTTGTTACAAGAACTGCTTCAACATCATCAACCCTTATTAAGGCACCAGCTGGTGAAGGTGCTTCATAACCTCTCTCTTGCCAAAGCTTGACAGCTGAACCAAGCAATGAAGGCCAAAGCTCTCTCCACCCTGAGTCACCAAGGCCTGTGCGTGACAAAGGGAAGAGGAAGATAACCTTTGAGGAGATCGAGGAGGAGGAAAGATAGAGAGGAAGAGGAAGGTAAGGGGAAAGAGTTCAAGAAGGTCTCCAGGGTTCATTGAAGCTGCTATCAAGGCTGCCCCCAGGCCAAACACTCAGGACGATGAGTTGAGGGCAGCCATATTAAACTATCTGGGACCAGGACCTATAACATAGATGAAATCATCTCTCTTCCCTTAGAGCAACTAAATGAACTGCCAGACATTGAGCTATTAAAGGAGAGGAAGGAGGCAGAGGATGCAAAATTACTCCTAGAAATCAAGGAAGAAAGAAGACAGAAAAGGCTCTACAAGCATGCTCCTATCCTCTCCCCAGTTTAGGAAAGTCCTAAGAAAGAGGCTGTGGCAACTGAACAACCTCGGGTAGACAAGGAAGCTGATAGAAAAAACATGATTAGCTACCTGAGTGCCACAGGCCTCTATCAGGCATCTGCATTTCTTCCTTTATCATATGAATATATTGAATTCGAGTATATTAAGTAGCTGGAGCAACAAGTTATCAATGAACGAATGGCTGCTAAGAGAAAAATGAAGAAGCTGCAAAGTCAAGAGCCATCATCCAAAAGAGTCAAAAGAATTTATTGATAAGTAGAGGATGATGAGCTTCTTGAAGGTGTATGGATTCTCCAGAAGGAGGCTTGGTCCAATCTCTCTATCCACTATGGATGAGCATATTAGAGTGATCAAGCAGAATATTAAAAAGGGAGAGCTTTTTGACTTGCATTATCCACCAAGTCAAGCTCAACCTAAAGTTGAGGTAAAGGATGAACCCACTAAGACAACACAACCTGAGCCTAGAGCTGCATCTCAGCCAACTTCGTCTTCTAATCCACTGTAGGGTCCAAATCCCTCTACTTCTAACCTTATGAGGGAAGAGGAAGCAACTGAGAAAGACACAACAACTCAACCTGGTGCTGAAGGCCAGTCTTCTCAGTTAAAGACTTTAAAGAGGAGGAAAAGGATGGCCAGGAAGAGAGTTTCTAAGAAGAAGTCAAAGGCATCCCCCTCTACAACTCAGGATGAGTTAGAGCATACTGAGGTAGTTCAAGAAGAGGCTGCTCAACCAACTCCAATTCAAGTAGAGCCTCTGAAAACTAAAAGACCCATCCTATCCTGGACTTTTGCTACTAATCCAGACAGGTGGTATGTCATCAGGGATCAAGGAGGTCAAGATGTCTATTTCTGGCAAGACATGCTTGATCTTCCTCTACATGATCTTCATGACATGAGAAGATATTACGAGAGTCTGAGGGATCCTAACTAGATGATAAACAAAGGTATGGTCTTAATCCCAATGAGGACTGTCAACATCTGAATAACTTCTTTGTTTTGGTAGCATCATCCTAGGGGGAGTTTGTAAGGTTATATTAGAAGGCTGATGCAACCAAAGAAGTCAAAAACCAAGGACTTTCCTGTATGCATGAACTGATGTACAAGGTAGAAGTTACTTCAAAAGTTTTACACTCATCATAAGAAATTATTCTAAGTGTAAAATCTTCCGAAGCCAAAGACGAAATCTTCTAAAGCCAAAGACCAAATCTTCCGAAGCCAAAGATGAAGTCTTTTGAAGCTTCAAAGACAAAGTCTTTCGAAGCCAATGAAGTGAAGACTGATTTCTTCTGAAGATAGAGAAGACATGCTTTCTATGATGTACTTTTACATAAAGCTGACTTACTTTCTACTGCAACTCTAAAGACTCACCAACTTATACAAGTTGGTGAAACGGTCCATGCTTTAGTAAACTGTAGATTATGGTCTTGAGTCTGTAACTTCCTACTTTGTACCTTTTATCCTTTTTGTAATATATTAGGATGTGTGCTATAGCATGTCATAGTCACTTGTCAAAAGGCAATCCGCTTTTTGACTTTAAATTGATCTTGTTGTCAAGATTAGTGTTTCCAGCTGGCATTCAAAGTATGGCCGGTTGTAGGATGTAGTATAAAGTATCTCAGGTCCTTGTAATTCTTTTTATGCTTTGTAACACTTGTAAAAGAACTTGAGAGCAATATACAACATTCTTGAAAACCATACTTATCTTGTTCTTGTTCTTAGTTCTATTTCATTGTTTACTTGTGTTCTTAGTATCATTTTTATAAACCCAGTTACCTATTTAATCTGTTAAGTGTTCTTACACTCTCCTCATTATGAGACTGATTGTATTGACCATCCTTTAACCGGTCCTACAAGATGTCTACTTAAATATATCCAAAAAAGCATACACATTCATCTTTACAACACAATCAAGAAAGAAAAACATTTTACTAATTAATAAGAGGTTTAAACAATCATACAATATCATTGACTTGCATCAATATGTGTCATTCACATCATCAATAACCATAATAATCCAAAATGAAGAGATGCAATGCAAAAAATCAAGAGACACTAAAGTAAAGAGAAGAACAGTAATGGTTTAGCGTCAAAGATTAGTGCAGCCATCTACAACAATCATCAAGAAAACACTAAATCAAATCAATTCCATATAACAACTATGAATGATATCATCAAATTGATAAAATTACATGTTTGATCATCAATGCTCGATGATCTTTAAATCGGTAAAGGGGTTTGAGGGTATATAAATTACCTGAGATGATGAAGAACGATTACAAAGCAGAATCTAAAATATATGTTTTTGCAATCTAGATCAAAAAACGATTCCTCAAAAGCTAGGATTCTTCTAAATGGAAGTTTGACCAATAGAGAAGATGCGTATCAGAAGGAATGCCGTGACAAAATTGGCAAATTGGAGTTGCGGTCGATTGGAGAAGATCATTTATAGTTTCATGTGGGTGTGTTGAATACGTTTTAGAAAGACCCAAATAGCAAACTGGGTTAGTATACGTTCATGTGTTTCTTTTAAAAGGGTGCGTGGTTGTAATGCTAAGAAATGAACAAGTGGAAACGTGTTGTTGAAAACACGCCAAGTGGACAAAAAAACAAAGAGAAGTAATTATATTTCTCAAAATTATGGGGATGGGTTACATATAGATGACACATAATAAAACAAATATTTTTTTATCATAGAAGGTAGAAACTCGTATGGAAAGCAAACACCAAATCTTGAATGCTAACTCAGGTGGTCTCAAGTTGCTCCCAGTGTGGGTTACACCGCTACTCAATCAGAACCGGATGTACTCTCTTGTAGTGATGGCATGATTTCATGAAACACAAAGTCCACCATCAAAAACTTTTAATTGCTAAAATTTTTCCAACAAACATTCTTGTCTTCTTCTTCCATTATCATTATTAAAGTATATGAAGTTTAAAAAGGTACAAATAAAAGTTTAGTTTTTTATTTTGTTCATATTGTTATTTTTGAAGAACTTTTTAGATAAATATAAATAAAAAATATTGCCCTTTTTAAGTTCTGGTCATGTTTTTTCATAAATTATGACACTTTTTTAATTACCACAACTACACATATGTTATGTTTGTTCATCAAGTTAGCTTATATTGGTTATGGGTAATATTAATTTCTTTTTTATGATAAGAAGCTTGACTGGGTTCGAGATGTGAATCTCGGTTGATGTGACTCAATGATTGAGTCAGTGATTAAGTCGCGGAAATACTAAATCATAGAACATTAATTACTGAAAGAATACTAATAAATGCTTTGTATATTGATGAAAGTGAACAAGATACAAAGTGTGCTAAGGTTGCTAATGAAACCTTTTAATGTTTTTGTTCTCTCTCTAAATTTAGGTTATACTGATCTATTTATAGGCATATACATTGCCTGTACAAAATAACTAAACTACCCTGACAACTATACATCAAAATACTAGTCTAAGTACAAAATATCATCAGTATTTGTATGTGTTCATCCACATTAGTTAATGTGGATGAGAAGTCTTCATCGGTATTTCTTTTCTTTGTCTTCAGCATTGACTGGGTCATCCGCATTAGTTAATACGGATGAGCAAATACTTGGGCGCATTTGTGTTCCTTGTCAGCATTAGTAAATGTGGATGAACAAATACTTGATCGCATTTGTTCTTTGGTCTTCGCATTTACTAATGTGGATAATCAACACTTGGTCTTTTTCTTCTATATCTTCAGCCGCATTTCTTCATGATCTTCCACCTGCATTTCTACTTGGACTTGGAGGGATTTCCAACAAGAATAACCTTCAACCACTTCTTGAATTGGCATGTATGATCCTTTCAGGGTCTAACAATACTCCCCCTATGGATTATACAATGTATGAACTTCAAGAGTTTTAGGGTGGTGGAGGTTGTGAAGATTCTAGTGGTTCTTCATGAGGTTGAACTTGTTCTTGCTTGGACTGTTGATGGAGATGGTGTTGATGCAGTAGCTGCAAAAGGTAGAGGTTCTGCCAAAGAAGGATCCAAAATAGCCTTAATCATGTTGGAGAAGTCTCTAGCCTCATTCATCTTGTCTTGGGTAAGGATATGTATCTGCATTTGGCTCATATTATGAATGGCATCAATGGGCATTTGTCTTAAAGAGATTTGTTCCCACACAGACATAGTGGAAAGACTATCTCTATGAATGAGTAAAGAGCCATCAATATCTACCTCTAACTTCATAATGTTACCCAATTGGAGAGGGACCTTCTTTCTCTTTCTTATTTCTTTCTTCTTGTTAATTCTATCATAGGCCATCTTCAGAATTTTGATGTATTTCAGAAAGAAATTCATATCATCTTTTCCCAGCTTGTTATTGAGTTCTCTGAAGTGTCTTGTAAATATGTAGTGGACATAGGATTCATCCAACAGTCTCACCTCATATCCACTAAACAGCCTAATATCTGATCCCTCCTTTCCTCCCTATTTTCTTTCAGTCACCAACTCATAAGTCTTTTCATCATAAAACACATTAGGGATTGGTTTTGTCTTGTAGGATCTAGCTACCATCTTCCTTTTTAATGATTCAGTTTATATTCACTTCAAGAAATACCAACTCTTCAGCTTCTTTCTTTTTCTTCTATTCCAGAGGATTTCTGAATGATTTGTCTTTCTTCAAACAGATAGCTTTCAGAGATTTTAAGTTGTTAGTTTTCTTGAACATCTTCATAATGTCTTCAAATTCATATCCTCTATACATGGCTTGATGATTTATTAACTCTAGATCAGCCAGTTCTTTCAGATCATGAATCTCCATGGAGTTCACAAGAGTAGTGTACTCTACGAAGAATTGAACTAGCCCTGAGATCCTTTTTACCATGAACATGTTCCAATCACTATCATAATTCCAAGCTATAATTTTGACATCAGTTTTGCCTTTTGGAGTAGACACACCCTTAATCATCTCAGAAGTAGTTAACCCTTCGTGTAGCTTCAGTTGGGAGTGTTCAAAAAACCATTCTGGATTTCTACGTAGCATCAGTGCCAAGACATCATGGTCCATGGTAGTGAGTTGGACATCTTATGCTGAAGTTCTTGATCTTTGTTTTCTCCCTATCACCTCTTCTTTAATAGCCATTAGTCTATCTTTCTTTTCTTTGACTAATTTCAGAATTACAGCTTTAAGGGAGTTTGATTTCATGTTACCAAGCTTTCTTTTAGTAAACCCTTGAGTAGCTAAATAATCATTCATTTACCTGTCAGTCATACTATAGGGATCAGGATAAGCTGATTGTGATTCTTGCAGCTGTTGAGACTTAGCAGTACTAATAGTCATTGGGGAAATGGTAGTCTTCTTTTCATACTCAGTAACATATATAGGGTCAAGTAGTTTTTGCATCTTATTTACTTCTTCAACCATACCCTCATATGTCATCCTAAAACATCATCTGCATCATACCCGTGGTTGATCAGATACATTGCTTTTATTATGAGATCATCAGTTTGAGCTTTCTCTACTATTTCTTCAACAGATGACTCAACCTTTGCAGGACTGTCCCTGGTCAAAGGGTCATCAATCAATCCTTCATCATAACCTCCTTCTATTTTTCCTTCTTCTAACACAATCACATCAATTTTCTTCTTTAATTCTTCCTCAGCCTTCTCATGCTCCTCTAAAAATTCAGCAATAGCAGCAAGGCTTCTTGGATCATCTTTTAGTTTCTTAATGGGTGGTTCCTCTTCTATCATTGGCAGTTTGCCTTTGGCCTTCTCAGATAAGTATTCCCTCTTTCTGGAAAACATATGCAATCTGGGACCAGATGAAGATGGAACAGAAGCTTCAAATTCTTGTTTCTTCTTTTCTAGATCAAGCTTTTCATCTTCCTCTTTCTATTTGTCAGCAATCTCTTTTTCTTTCAGCTCTTCACATAGCTTTCTAATCAGTTCTTGTTGTTCAACAGTCAAAGTGACTGTAGGAACAAGCTGTAAGCTCAACTCTTCTTCTATTGGAATAGGATTCAGAGGAATTACAACTATAGGCTCCACTAGGGTTCTGAGATCTTTGATGAAATCCCAAAAGTCTTCATCAATAATGAATTCACTAGATGAATACATATCCAAATCTTCAATCAGTTCTTTCATCATAGATTCTTCATTTACTCTTTCATCAGTGGATGGATCAAAATGCACAACCATTGCTAATCTTTCTTCTTTAATCCCAACCTCATTAGATTCAGCTTGCTGTGAGGTTTCATCTTCTGTTGTCTCTTTTTCTATTTCAGATTCATCATCCATTTCGTTATCAGTTTCCTCATCATCTTTATCAGTCACTTCCCTTGCCAATTCCTCTTTAATCTTTATAAGCATCTCCAATTCAGAAACTCTATTAGTTAGAGCTTCTATCTCTTTGTTAAGATCAGCTATGATATAGTTTGGATATCAATAAGGTTCTCTTGTTCTTCTATTGCAATGGTTTGGATGGTGGCAGTATCCAAATGACCACTGATTTCTTCTTTTGCTAGATCAAGGGCAGCTTTGAGTCTATCAATCTCCTTATCTTGTTCTTCTTTTTTAGACTCATATTTGGCCTTTAGTTCTTTGAGTTCTTTTTCTTTTTCATCCAGCTCAAGTATTCTAACATTTATTTTACCAGATCTTCTCTCTAATACTTTCTCTATTCTGGCAATCTATTGTAGTAAATCAAAAATCATCTCATCTTTCTCATCATGACGGTTAACCTCAGATTCAGCATAGCTTTCAGAATGACCTACCTCTGAGAGTATTTGTCTCTCAAGCCTTTGAGTGTTAGGATGGTTATGCTCCTCATCCGAAGATGATTCAGACTCATCTGAAGAGCTGGCAGATTCACCAGACTCAACAGGTGCAGCTGCAGCATCAGGAGAAGAAATGATTGGAGATACATGATGAGCATGGACTGGAGATAATGAAAGTATGTAAGCAGGTGATGTTCAGAAAGGTGATGGTATTTCTTGTTCTTGAACTGAAGGCATAGTGTGAAGATCACCACCTTCATCAACTTCTGGTGACACTTGCCTCAGTTCGTCTTCAACTGCCTCAGCATGCTCTTCAACAGTGTGTTGATCATGAGCAGCTGGTTGATCTTCAATAATCTCATGTTTATCAGCTGGCATATCATCATGTGCTTGTTCCTCAACCTCAGGAACAACTTCTTCAGCAGCTTCTTCATGAACTTCTTCTCGGTTTATCTGATGTAACATCCATGGAAGTAATGGAAAGAAAGTTCCACTGTAAAATTTCCTAGGATCTCTCTTCTTGATGTACTTATATAATTTGGCATTATAGTGAGGAATGTCCATAACAGGCCCCTCTGGTACAAGTTTAGTAAAAGCTTCATCGATGAAGCACTGAATAAACCTTGGGTACATCAGAAACATATGCCTCCTTCCTTCTTGGATGTTTGAGATAAGGCCATTAAACACATAAGCAGACATGTTAAATGGTCTGTTAGTGCATAAGGCACAGATGGCTGATGAAGTAGTAATGAGGATATCATTCCACCTAGTCTTCCTCTTGGACAAGCATTGTTGGAATAAATGAATGAGGAATCTCCATTGTAGATCAACTAACCCCTTCACAATCTGTTTTCCTTCAAATCCACCTTGATAACCAATGTTGGCAAAGAAGGTCATGATGTCATCTTCTTCAAGTTCTTGGGGAGCATTGGCATCATCTTCAAACTGTAGACACTGTCTCACAGTCTATTCAGAGATTACCAATGTATGATCATCAGTAATTCTTCCTGAAATTGTCTTTACACCATCAATCTCAGTTACTTCAACTATTCCCAAGAAAGATCTAATGAGGTTCACATAAATGATGGGTCTAACAGTGATAGCATGTGCCACTCTTGTTGTAAAGATGAATCTGATCATGTCTCTTAATCCTACATATTCGAGCACATCAGGATCAAGAAATCCACTAATAATGTGGAGCTTGCTCCATGTTAGGTTTGCCATAGATTCTGCAATAGATACACATGTGTTAGCAACATACTAAAAATTATCATATCATATGACAAGAATCATGTTTGACTTTTCTTATTTTGACATTTTCAGGTCAAAATGAATGTTCAAAGGTTACTGTTTTATTAAGAGTTTGACCAATTTTGATTTTGTGATAAAAAATCATTGAAGTTATGTTTTATGCTTATTTTTTATCATCTTTACTGTTTCAAACATCCTTTAATGTTTAATCATTGGATTTGATTTCCACATTTTCACGGTACGATTCCCCTGTTCATCCTGATTAATCTAGGGTTTGAAAAACGGTTGTACTTTGTTATTCACACAAACATCCGTTTCAATGAACTTGAGAATGCCATTTAAATCCACTGTTCCTGGTCGATTTTATGAAGTTTCTTAAACCTAGGGTTCTGTGTTCATTACAGGTTCAACATTTGAAGTTTTACAATTCCATCGAAAATCACCTTGTTTTGATGCTGCTTTGGCCAACGATCAAATTAGAGGTGGAATGGATTTGGATGAACAACTGAAACACAAGATCTGAGGTTGTTTGGATGATGATGAAGAATAGTAAGAAAAACGCTCGTCGCACTATAAGTTCACTCAAATTTGAAAAGTATTAATTGACTCTCATTAATGTGTTTAAACAATACATTTACCGACTTATACAAATTTTGCAAGTGTGAACAAATGCGCATGTTATAATTTTGATACTGTAGCAAATGCTGGTGCTTTTATTTGTGCGCATTTCTCTACTTTAGCAAATGCGGATACTTTAAGTTGTGGCCATTTTTTAGTTTTGGGCATTTCATTACTATAGCAAATGCAGATGCTTTCAGTTGTGGGCATTTCACTATTATAGAAAATGCGGTTGCTTTAAGTTATGGGCATTTACTGTAAAAAATGCGGAAGAACAAAGAGTTGTTCGCATTAGTTACACTAGCTCAAAAATAGTTACCCGCATTGGTTATATGTCTGGGTTACCTTCACCCGCATTAACCAATACTCTTACCAGCATTAATTTTTGCAGTCAAAAATTAATATTTTTGCAGAGGATGATTCTGACTTTTTTGCACTGATGTTCTGATTTTTATGAAGATGAGTTTGTTACTTTGACTTTATGAAGTTTTGACTGTTGCTTGGATTGTCAATTCTTGCTTTAATTGACTTGTATAACCGATATGATACAAGTTTCCCAGATTTGACTGATCCTGGACTCTGTGCTTCCAAACATCTGTATACACTGAGATACTTATGGTATAACTTCCACATTAACACAGTCATTTTTCTGATTTTATATTGAAGAAAAGATGTTGCAAATTTTATGTTTTTGAGAATATTTTCTTTTAAAATTTTAATTACTCCCCCTAAAGATTATATCCAGATGGGATAGAAACTTTAAAGAGTTTTTAAATTTAAAGGAAAATATTTTTGTAATTTTTTAAATTGTTTTTCTTATCAGTACATGAAGAAGATGTATATCTTAATTGGGATCATATCAATCTTACCTTTCACAAGTGCAAGTAATTGTTATTAAAATAGACATAATCATGAACATATAGATTGTAGGTATGTTTTTCATCTTAAACTCATACTTGGTTGATATTTTAACGCATGTGATCTTTATCATGTTTTGAATGGATTAAATATTCAACATGTACCTCATACTCAAAGGTATGGTAAGATCAACCATCCACATGACATGCATGGTAGAACTTTTTCACAACTTACATGACCAGGTCGTTTAAATTATGAAATCTCATTTTGATTTGAGGAAGGGGAATCCTCATTGGGATTTTTTTTTATCCTTATATTTATTTGATTCACATTGGGATTCTTTTGCACTTCGCTTTGGAAGGTGATCCGCTTTGGGATTCTTTTTGTTCATTCACAAGGAATGTATTCTTTATTAATTCATTCAGCTTGGATGTGTTCCACATTGGGAATCTTTTTGGATCATGACATTAGCATTATGTGCTTGTTTCTCCAGATCTTTGCTTATCAAAACAAAGGATAAACTGATGTGGGTGAATGAGATTCATAAAGTATCACTACCTGGTGTGTTTAGGTTACTACACACACACACTTGGATAAGCTAAATACTTACTTACACCCTGAGATGATAGCTTCATAGTTGAATAAGAGCTTTAGTTTATCACAGCATGTATTTTCTTTTCCAAGATGAGCCTACCCGCAAATCAGATAAGTCATGTCAGTCTTTCAAGATTTTGAAATAAGCACAGTGAATGATATAATGACTATAATTATATCATTTCCGATTTGGAGTACATACCATATACTTCAACAAAATAACTTCTTTTTGTATTTTCATAATATTTTAATGTTTTTGGAAATTTTGATTATTTACTCATGGTTAATCATGCCAATTGATTGGACTAAGAATTCAAACCGACTAGGGTCAAATGCCTTAGTGAACAAATCAGCTAACTGATTGTCCTTGTGAAGCTGAATCAACTTGATTAACCCCTTTTCAGCACAGTCTCTCAAAAAGTGATATCTAATTTCAATGTGTTTGGTTGTTAAGTGCTGAACTGGATTATTTGTATAAACATGGCTGCTGTGTTGTCAATGTGAATTGGTGTGTGCAAGAAGTTAAAACCATAATCAAGTATCTGGTTTTAAATCCAGAGAACTTAAGAGCAACATGCTGATGCTGCTATGTACTCGGCTTCTGCTGTTGAAACAGATACATTTGTCTGATTCTTGCACTGCCAGGAGACCAGTCTGGGACCATGAAATTGACAACCTCCAGAAGTGGACTTCCTATTTAAGGTGCATCCCTCGTAGTCACTGTCTGTGTATGCATAGAGATTGAAGTCTCCTTCCTTTGGATACCATAATCCAAGTGCAGGCTTGCCCTTGAGATATCTGAATATCCTTTTCACTATATTCACATGAGATTCCTTGGGATCTGCTTGATATCAAGCATAAACACATACACCAAGCATAATGTCAGGTCTACTAGCTGTAAGATACATAAGTGACCCTATTATTGATCAATAGAGAGTCTGATCCACTGATTTGCCATCTGAGTCGGGACCAATCTTCATTTTAGTATCCATAGGAGTTCCGAGAGACTGACAGTCGGCAAAATGAAACTTCTTCAACATTGATTCCACATATTTTGATTGATTTATAAAGATTCCATCTGTTGTCTATTGTATTTGCAATCCTAAGAAGAAAGTGAGTTATCCTTTAGCACTCATCTGGAACTTGGAGTGCATGAGATTTTCAAAATCTTTACAGAGTTGAATGTTTGTTGAGCCAAAAGTGATATCATCCACATAGATTTGCACTAACAACATTTCATGAACTTTATTCTTTCTAAATAAAGTCTGATCAATCATTCCTCTTTCATATCCGTGATTAAGAAGGAAAGATGATAGAGTCTCTTACCACTTTTAAGGGGCTTGATGTAAACCATACAAAGCTTTGTCCAGCTTGTACACCCTGTGAGAGAAATCTGGGTCCTCAAAACCTGGTGGTTGACTCACATAGACTTCTTCTGAGATTTTGCCATAAAGAAATGCACACTTTACATCCATTTGATAAACAATGAATTTCATAGATGTAGAGTAAGCAAGAAAGAGTCTTATGGCTTCCAATCTTGCAACAGGAGCAAACACTTCATCATAGTCTATTTCTTCTTCCTGAGTGTAGCTCTAAACAATTAATCTTGCCTTGTTTCTGACAGTCTTGTTTCTGTACAGCCATCTGGAACTGATAGGGTACTATCCTTTGGGAAGGTCTACCAGTTTCCATACCTCTGGTTTCTTGAACTGGAGCAATTCTTCCTGTATTGCCTCAATCCAGCTATTGTCTTAAAGAGCCTCTTTAATATTCTTGGGTACTGTTTGACACTTAAAGCAAGAAAACAAACAGATGTTTGCAATACTTGACTTGCTTCTGGTCACCCGCTCATCTAGATCACCAATGATGTTTGAAACTGGATGATTCTTATGTATCCTTATGGTTGGAATCAAGTCAATAGTAATGGACACATCAAGATTGGAGACATTCAGATCATCTTGGCGAGAGGCATCTTCAGGTTGTGATGTAGGTGAATGGTGAAAGTAATCAAATGCTTCATCAGCTTCAATAGAACTTTGATGACTTTAATCATTTGCATTTCCTTCAGTTTCAACTGGTACAGATGCTGATTCTGGATTTCTGACTTCAGTGGATGGTTGGCTGAAGGAGTGGGAATTGAACTAGGACTAGCCTCAGTTGAAACACTTTGATGTTATGCAGCTTGTCTGACAGGATCAGCTTGTAATGGAACTTCTTCATCAAATTGATCAGTAGAAGGAGGAATCATAGGAAAGTTATTTCTTCTCTCTACTGATCTAGAAGTCCAGCCGATTGTAAGTTACCTGTATTTGACAAGTGTAACAGATCAAAAGATCTAGTAAATGAGTCAATATCAAACAACCAATAGGGACCATTTATTGACTTGGGAAAGGAATGCTCATTGAATTGAACATTGGTTGATTCATCAATAATGTTTAATCTAGGATTAAACACTCTAAAAGCCTTTGAGACTAAGGAATAACCTACAAAGAATCATCAGACTTAGGAGCAAACGTTCCTAAATGGTCTCGGTTGTTTAATATTGAGACAGGACAACCAAATAACTTCAAAAATCCAATAAATGGTTTTTGTGAAAAAGAAGTTCATATGGTGTTTTGTTGCTTTCTTTGATTATCAAAGTTTGATTTTGCACAAAGCACGATGTGTTGATAGCTTTTTCCTAAAAGGTAATTGGCAGTATGGCATCGACTAGCATTGTTCTTGCTGCTTCAATCAGTGTTCTATTTCTTCTTTTAGCTACCCCATTTTGTTGAGGAGTTCTAGCTACACTAAATTGATGAACAATGCCTTTTTGTGTGCAAAATGAACTTAGATCTTCATTTTTGAATTCAGTCCCATTATCACTTTTGATTGATTTTACCTATAATTCTTCTTTCCAATACTCATGACATGAGTTGGACCAAAGAGATCCATATGAAGTAACTTCAATGGAGAATTGTTTGTGTTCACCAGCTTTGGCTTATGGGAGGACTTATGTTGTTTTCCTTTGAGACATGCAGAACAGTGGTCAACAAAATGAAATTCTTTTTGAGGTAAACCATGTACATGATTTCCTTTTACCAATGTGTTCATGTTTTTGAAATTCGTGTGTCCCAAACATCTATGCCAAAGCTGTGATTCATCAAAAGATGCTTTAGACAAAAGACATGTTTCTTCTGAAGGATAAGCAGAATTAAGGTTCAAGACATTGGTATTATTCTTTCTCAGAGGCTTTAAGACAACCCATTCTTCAGGAATTTGAAAATCCTAGTTTCAGAATGTAGCAATGAGTGTCGGTGAAGTGAGTGGAATATTTCTTGTCACAGATCTAAGACACGCTAAGAAGATTAAAGTTAAGTTGCTCGCAGTAGTTCACTTTGTCAAAACTCAGCAGTCCATTCGTCATAGATCCTTCCCCTGTAATTCTACCACCTTGTGAATCTCCACCAAATGCCACAGTAGGTCCTTGAATATGCTTGAAGTCATAAAGGAGGCAACTATCTCTAGTCATGTGTCGGGAGCATCCACTATCCACATACCATAAGCTGTTGGACCTGTATGGACGACCCTACAAGCATAAAAGAACTAGTTAGAATGTGGAACCCAAGCCATGATGGTCTTGGGTTGTCCGGTTATATCCATTATAGTAACCTCTTGATACTTACCTCTTGGTTGTGGTTTAAAAGAAGAGGCTTTGAAGATTTTCTTTGGAGTTTTTTTTGGTTTGATTTCATCAATTTCAACTTAGCTGTCAAAAGAGTATTCAAATCTTTGATCCCAGTTTTTGTGTAGAAATTCAAAACGTTTTTGTTTTTCAGAAATCCATTTAGTTTTATATCTTGAATGAGAACTCGGTGATTGTTTCATGTGTGGTGGACTTCTACTTTTGACCTTGTCAGGTGAAATTGGTGAAATAGGCTTGTTTTGAGGAATTCTCAAGCCTTTTTGCTTAAAGAAACAATTGCATGTATTGTGATTTGTCATATCACATACAGAACAATACTTGTTGAAATAATAGTTTTTTGTTGAATGATTGTTCATGTCATAGATGGAGCAATATTGATTAAAATAACACTCATCTATATTGTGACTAAGCATGTCACAAATGTCACAATACATTTGTTTGTCCTTTGATTTTGAAATGGATACTTCATTTGACATAGTAGATTTTAGATTACTCTCAAATTTGGTTTTCGACAAAGAAGCAACTTTAGTTTTCTTGGTGGCAGCAGATGGTTTCACAATTCTGCTTTGCTTGATTTTTGGAGACTGATTTTGCCTCTTTTTGCCTTTATTTAACTCCCTTTCAAATTGGTCCACATGCTCTTTATTGAAAATATCAAAACCGACCCCTTGTTTGTTTTTAGATGATGATGGTGAATCAGTTTTTACTTTTGATTTTTGAATCAAGGAGGATTTCCCTTTGGATGATGAACAAGCCGTAGCTTTGTTTTTGAATCTCTGTGAAACCTGTTCTGATTTGCTTGAAATTTTTGGAAATTTGATCTCACTATCAGATCTGCTTTCAGCAGAAGATTTCACAGGAAATTCATCATTCTTTTTCACCTTGAGATTTCCAGGAATGAATTTTACAAATAGGACAATAGCTTTGACTGAGCTTTTAGGTTTCTTGACAACTACAGGTTTGTAAGAGCACTCTTTAATTTTGATTGGGTGACCTAATTTGATTTTATCCTTATTGGTTTCAATGTAAACACTTGGCTTGTTTTGAGGATTTGTTATTTGAGAAATCATTGTTTTAGTTTCAATAACTTTAGGTTCAATTGAATCAGATTGTGTGAGTGACTCAGGCATAACCGTATAGTTGTCATTATATGGAGGACAAGAGTTGTATCCTATCCCAGTCATATCCTTGGGCTCTTTTTGTGAATCGAGTAACTCTTGCAGCTTGGAGGAAGAAAATTGAAACTTTTCAAGTTTCACTTCAGTAACTGATTGCTCAGCTTTTGATTTTGTTAACAATTTAGTTAACCTCTCATTCTCAGCAACAAGAGTGTACTTTTCACCATGGAGTTTTTCCATATCTGAAAGAAGGGATTTGATTTTGATTTCAAAACTTTTCATTTCTTGTTTTAACATTTCAGTTTTGACATTTTCTTCTTTGATTTTAATGGCCAAATTGTGATTATGCTCTCTTTATCCATGTACTTCTTGAATACATTTATCAGAACAGAGATTAGATTTTACCTCAGGTGGAATTGGAGTTGGGCCATCATTGATGTGAGCCATGAGAGCATGATTCTGAAATTGAGGTTGGACTTCCTCTGCATACAGACTCCAATCACACACTACATCTTGTCTGATGACAAGTGCATTAGAGGTTGGTTGGCTAGTTTCTTGAGCTTGATGAGTCATTTGAGGTAGTCTTTAATGAATTTGTTGTTGCTGACTTTGATGCTAAAACTTGGGTTGATTAGTTGACTGAAAGCTTGAATTTGATTGAGATGATGACTGACTATGTGAGGTTCTTTGGTTGTTATTGTTGCTTCTTCTGGGAGCATTACATTTTCGAGAGAAATGGCCAGTCATTCCATAGTTAAAACACTTTACTTTGGATTTGTCATATCCAAGCTTTGTGTTTTCATTCAGACTCAATCTCTTCCCTTTTCGGAAGAATTTCTTGGTTCTCATTGCAATCATGGCCATCTGCTATTGCAAGTCCATTTCTTCAACATCATCAGGATCCATTTCTTCCAGATCTTCCTGAATTAGATGAGCTGAAGTGACTCTGCCCCCAAGATATGCTTCAAAACTAGCAACAAAGGCATTGTAAGTTGCTATTTGCTCTTCAGATCTTTGCTCACTGGGCAAGCTAGTGGGTGTTGCCATGGGTTGAGTAGAAGATGATGATTTATGTTGTTGTTGAATAGCACAGAATCCAGTAGTTCTTGCTTGATCTCTTGAGGAGAGAAAATCATCTTCTTCAGTCACAAAGGCATTCTCAATAGAATGGGTTTCAGATGGAAACTTATAAGCTTCAATGACTTGAGGTCCACTTAGATTTCTGCTTCTTTCATCTAACTCAAGAGCTTCAATCTTAGCAATCATGATGTCTAAGCTGGTACATTCCAAGTCAAGAGTGTTCTTCAACATAGTAACATTCTATTTCCAGCTTTCATGGAGGTTGTGCAGCATTTCTTATTCATTTCTTTTTCTTTATAAGTAACCCCCATGATCTCAAGATCATTCACCAGTTGTACAAACGGATACAGCTGCTTGGAGATTGACTCTCCTTTGGTATGGTGAAAGGTTTCATATTGGTACACTAGTTTATCTTTCTTAATCTCCGTCACCTCGCTGCTTCCTTCACACATTATTTGCAGTGCATCCCAAACACCTTTGGTTGTTCCATACTTTTCCAGTCTTTTGAGGACATCCATTTTCAAAGCATGTGTTAGAATGGAGTATGCTTTGAGGTCTATCTTGATTTTCTTATATTCCTCACCATCAAGGTTTAGATTTGGATCCTCAATGGGAATTCTAGCAGTTCTATACTAAGCAGCTTGATCAGCAGTGAGAGACACAAGAATATAGGGTCCTTTGCAAATGGAAATCCAGTAGTCGGGATCCACACCAGTAATGTAGTTTCTAAACCTAATTTTCCACTACTTAAACTCAGATTTGTGTTTAAGCATTGGAGGTTTAGATGCATGACCAAGTTCAGAGAAGTTAGTAGAATCCATTTTGATAAACTGATTTTAGATGGTTTGAATAAAGACTAAGTTGATTTATGTCCTGAATATTCAAACAGTCCAACGTCCTGGTATTCTTGATATGATGAACAGTTCACAAAAAAGTTGCTTTTAGGTTGATTTGGGGTCAAGATTTTGATTTTTGAGGTTTTAGTCTGATTTTTGTTTGAGAATCAATTAGTTGAGCAGTCTTCTTATGTTGTCGGTCAGAAGCACAGCACTGGTTGATGATGTTTCATGTAATTTAGTATGTATATTTATTAGAAGTCTAACACTTGCTAATAAATAACTCAATACCAGTTCAATCGATTTTTGTTCAAGATCTGCACTCAATTGATGTGAAACTCAATTGATGTGACTCAACTTAGGATCGAATATGATGATTGAGTCAGTGACTAAGTCGCGGAATTACTAAATCATAGAACATTAATTACTGAAATAATACTAATAAATGTTTTGTATATTGATGAAAGTGAACAAGATACTAAGTATGCTAGGGTTGCTGGTGAAACCTTTTAATGTTTTTGTTCTCTCTCCAAAATTTGGTTATACTGATCTATTTATAGGCAGATACATTGTCTGTACAAAATGACTAAACTACCCTGACAACTATCATCAGAATACTAGTCTAAGTACAAAATATCATCAGCATTTGTAAGTGTTCATCCGCATTAGTTAATGCGAGTAAGAAGTCTTCATCAGCATTTCTTCTGTTTGTCTTCAGCGTTGACTGGGTCATCCGCATTAGTTAATGCGGATGAACAAATACTTGGCCGCATTTGTGTTCCTTGTCCGCATTAGTAAATGCGGATGAACAAATACTTGATCGCATTTGTTCTTTGGTCTTCTGCATTTACTAATGCGGATAACCAACACTTGGTATTTTTCTTCTATATCTTCAGCCGTATTTCTTCATGATCTTCCACCCGCATTTCTTCTTGGACTTGGAGGGATTTCCAACCAAAACAACCTTCAACCACTTCTTGAATTGACATGTATGATCATTTCAGGGTCTAACAAAGCTGAATAAATCATCTGGTAAATAGTAGTAAAAAATAACTGTGATACTGAAAACACAAAAATATAAAAGAAAATTTTTAAAAATATAAAAAGAGAATGCTTACAAAAACTCATTAGAACAATATTTTAAAAGTGAAAGAATAAAAAGTTTTAAGAATTATTCTTTTAAGAAAATACTAATTTGCTACCAAATAATCTAATAGAAAAGAAAATCTTAAAGTTAGAAGATATAACACAAAATGTTGAATTGAATCGTACCAACCTCTACATATTTCTTCTGAAGAACTTTATTTCATTAAAAAATCAAACAAAAGGATTATTTCATAAAATCTTTACCAAAATATTTTAGAATTAAGTTAGATTCCCGTTTGTTACATCGGCTGATTTATAAAATAAATCCAACTAAATAAATCTCTTATATGTAAATAAATTATTATTTGATTTTAGAAGACTATAGTTAACACATGACTTAACTTTATTAATTTTTTTGAAAGAAAATGTCGCTTTAAATTGCACGCTCATTATTGATTTAAGAAAACGTTAGAAGAAATATTTTGTTCTATTAGGTTCATATTAATCAAAATATTAAGAAATAAAGAAAAATAAATTTATTATGATATTAGACTATAAAAAATAATTCAGTTGGCTAAAATAATGAGCTATAATCTAACGAAGAAATTTATTAAGTAATAAAGAAAAATAAACATGTTTGGGTAAAAAAATTATACGGATTCTTTATAGACCATGTGTCCCTTTAATTTTTATTTATTAAGTTGTATAGATAATAGATTATGCGTGTGTGTGAAGGTGTGACGTGTGAAATTGTTTTAACAAAAATTAAAAAATTATATAGTAATAAAACTCATAATATTTCAAAAATAAAAAAATTAACACTCTAAATCTTATACATTATAATTAATTTGTTAATTTAATTATAAATATTGTATTTATAAAACGAAGTTACAAGTGAATTTATACATTTAATGTTAAAAAATTTAAAAATAATACAAAATATGACAATATTTAAAAAGTACTTAATCAATATAGGATTTTAAAAAATATAATTATAATAGATAAATGAAAAATGTTTAGGCGGGAAAACACCAACTCTAGAGGGTCTAAAATGATGAAATGTCGAACAAAAATAAGAAAATTATTCGAAATAAAAATAAAATTTTAATTATTCATTAATAAGATGATGCATAATAATTAGAAAAAAGATAAAAATAATTGAACAATGTTAATTTGAATTTAACGATAAGAGGGGAAGTCAAAATCGAACTGTTGGATGAGCCATAAAAATAAATTCATTCTGAATTTATAGTTAACCCTTTTAATTTTTAAACCCAACTTGCATTCTATAATTAAAACATCCGTATAAAAATTTCAAATTTACACAAAAAAAATATACAAGTGCATACAAAGAAATTACATTCAAACCCTAAATCAAAATGATCAATTCTTTTTTAACCTTCAAAAATCTCTCACAAAATATTCAATCAATTATGGCATAATTTATTTTCTTTGAAAATCTTATAATTAAAGGGTAATCCAAACCAATCAGGTCAACCCGTATAAGATGCCTATAGCTAAACATTGTTATAATTCGACCCAAAACCTTATTAAAACCATTCATTGTAGACTTAAGATCAATAAATTTCGTATTAGGTGTAGGTTATGTTTTTTTGTTGTGTGTGTGATAAACTCACATTGAGTTGTATCACCACATGTAATTAAACATTTGTTTGTACTATATTGATAATACTAGTTTAGAAATCCGTTTATCACATGGGTTGAAGAAGAATATTAAATTAACGGTTACCAATAAATATTTAAAAATTACAAATATATTTTTGATATAAAATACGTTTGAAAGTACATAAATTTAACCATCTTAAGTAATAGAATAATAATATTATTTTTAACTTTCATCATTAAAAAACTTTTATTAAAAAATCCAATTTTTAAATATTTTATTTAAAAAATTTAAACAATGTTATTTAAAAATAAGTTCTTTGAATTTAAAATTTTCATATTTCATAAAATTTGTTTGTACAAAATGTATGTTTTCTAATTAAAAGAAACATGTTATTTATTGATTAAAAAATTCTGAATTGAAATTAAAAAAAAACAACATATAATATTATGTAACGCCCCGAAATTTTTGAATAAAGGCAAAGTTCTTGCGCGAGAGGTTGAGTTCTCGCGCGAGTCATGAAGTTCTCGCATGGAGAACAGTTCTCGCGCGAGAAGTTTGGCGAAAAGTTTGAGCCGGGTATAAATAGCTGAGAACACCCGGCCAGACTCAAGTTTCACGCGGGAAGTACTGCTGCTAGAGAGAGAAAGTGGCTGCGTAGAGAGAGAAAGTGAAGAAACGAAGTGTTTAAGGTATGTAACTCGTGTAGTAACTTATGTTATTTACTAAAGATAAATTATTGATGTATGAAACGCATGAGTATGTAGTTTTTGCTCTGTAAAAGCTTCGGGGAAGTTGTGGTTGTGCTAGAACTTCAAGAGGTGAGTTCTAGTCCCCTCTTTTATGTGTTATATTCATGTTTTGGGGCTAATATGCATACTTTACGAATCTTTTATTAAAGAATCATGATATAAACTGTTATTGCACGTTTTGGGTGTTAAGGTGGTTAAAGGAGCGATAACTTGTGGATAAAGTTGTGTACAGCAGAAAAGTTGTTGCGCGAGAGGCGAGTTCTCGCACGAAATATAGTTTTCGCGGCTAACGGTTATCTTTTCACGTGAATGATGAAGTTCTCACGCGAATGATGGTGTTCTCACGCGAATGATGGGTTCTCGCGCGAAGAGGGAGTTGTCGCTTGAAGTGGGAAGTTCTCGCGGGAATGTGGGTTCTCGCGCAAAAACTTTGGACCGTTACGTGTTATGTTACCCCGTAATCATGCGTTAATAATGAATTAATGATGAACTTAATGTTAAAGAATTAATGCGTGTATGTAGATATATTATATATATATATCATGATGGTTAAAGGCTAAAAAACGATGATAATTCACATGTGAAACGCTAAAGAACAGTTACCCTGTAACCAAGGAGTGGACGTTGGAGGCAAAGAACAAAGCTAGCAAGAAGGATAGTGAAGGTACCGGGGAAGGCTCGGGGAAGGATATGAAGGACGAGGGGGATGAAACTGATAGGGATTTAACCAAAGGGTGTTTGTATCACATCTTCAAGGTGTGCAATCCTCCATCCCTGGATGGCAAGGGTGGTGCTATTGCCACTCTCCAGTGGGTGTCTGAGTTGGAAGCGGTGATTGAGATAAGTGAATGTAGTGCTGACCAGGCTGTGAAGTTCGTAGCTCACTCATTTGTTGACGAAGCTATTCATTGGTGGAACACCATCAAGCAGACTAAAGACACTCGCGAGTTCAGGAACTTGAAGTGGAATGACCTGAAAGAGATGGTGATGAGGAAGTTTTGCCTTCAGAATGAGATCGAAAGGGTGGAAAGGGAATTCTTGGGTTTTAAAGCTAGAAGTATGACTCACGGGCAGTACACATCTCGCTTCAACAAGATGGCCAGGTTGGTGCCTCACCTGGTAAGTACTAAGGAGAGGAGGATGATGTGCTATATGTAGGGTTTGCCTTTGAAGGTCGGGACGTATGTGAAGGCAAGCATGCCGAAGACCTTTGAGTCTTTGGTGGAGTTGAGTGAGATAGTGTATGACAATGTGGTGGCTGATGAGCCCATCAAGGAAGTGAAGAAGAAGAGTTGGTTGGGAAATGTCAAGCGAGAGAGGAACGAGAGGTCTGCTACTCAGGCCAAAAAGATGAAGGTAGAGTCATCTTGTGATTGCCGGAAATATGGGAGGAGGCATGCTGGTGATTGCAGGATCGGTTCAAGTCTGTGTTTCCAATGTGGGAAGACAGGGCATTTCTCCAAGGATTGCCCTAATCTGGTAAAGTGCTACAACTGTGGCAACTTGGGGCACTACAGCCGAGAGTGCAATGAGGCGAAAGTGGTTGACTCAGCCAGAGGAAAGGAGGCTGAGAAAGAGAAGAAAGCTGGTGTCAAGCCAAGGGCCAAGGCTAGGGCTTTCATGATGACCAGAGAGGAGGCCAAACCGGAACCGGATGTTGTGTCAGGTATGTTTCTAGTTAACAACATACTTGCTTCTGTTCTGTTTGATTCTGGTGCAAGTAAGAGTTTCATAGCTGCTACCTTTTGTGACGTGATGAATGCTAAGGCCAAAGAAATAGATCATGTGTTTGAAGTAGAAACTACCATTGGAAAGACTACTAAGATAACTGAGGCCTTAGAGGATTGTAGCATAGAACTGGAAGGTCATAGATTCCCCGCTAGGTTGTTTGTTATGACCCTAGGAGGATTTGACGTCCTGTTGGGTATGGACTGGTTAGCTGCCTACAAGGCTAAAATAGTTTGTCAGAGGAAGATAATTTAGATGAAAGCGCCCGACGGTAGCTTAGTCATGATTTACGACGACAAAATCTGCGAAGTTCCAAAGATGGTATCCATGATAAAGGCAGAGAAGTTGATGAGACGAGGGTGCGAAGCATTCTTGGCATACGCTAAAGATGCTAAAGATGAAACTTTGAAGTTGATAGATGTGCTCGTGGTGTGTGCCTTCCCGGATGTGTTCCCTGATGACTTGACAGAGGTACCACCTGATTGGGAGATAGAGTTTCAGATTGACCTTGTGCCAGGAGCTCAGCCCGTTGCTAAAGCGTCGTATCATCTGACTCCGTCAGAGTTGAATGAGTTGCTAGACCAATTACAGGACCTTCTTGATAAAGGATTTATCAGATCGAGCATTTCTCCTTGGGGTGCTCTGGTGCTGTTCGTGAAGAAGAAGGATGGTAGCATGCGAATGTGTATAGACTACAGGGAGCTGAATAAGCTCACGGTGAAGAATAGATACCCGTTACCTTGGATAGACGATCTGTTCGACCAGTTGCAAGGTGCGAGTTGGTTCTCAAGGATCGATCTTTTGTCCGGGTATCACCAGCTAAAGGTTAAGGAGCAGGATATCCCAAAGACTGTGTTTCAGATGCAATATGGGCATTATGAATTTCTCGTGATGTCGTTTGGTCTAACCAATGCTCCTGTAGCATTCATGGACTTGATGAATAGGGTTTGTCGACCGATGCTCGACAAATCAGTGATAGTGTTCATAGACGATATCCTGATCTACTCGAAGAATGAGGGAGACCATGCCTGTCACCACCGCGAGGTGCTGGAAACTCTAAGAAGGGAGAAGTTGTATGCAAAATTCTCCAAATATGCATTTTGGTTATGCGAGGTGCAGTTTTTGGGTCATGTGATTAACCTAAAAGGAATGATGGTTGATCCTGCTAAAGTGGTGGCGGTGATGAGGTGGAATTTGCCTAAAACGCCGTCTGAAATCCGAAACTTCCTCGGATTGGTGGGTTATTATAGGGGGTTCATTCATGGAGTTAAAGGACGTTGGTGGGTTATCCGAAACTTCACGTCCGTTGACCAAGTTGACGAGAAAGGACGTGAAGTTTGAATGGGGCGACAGACAAGAGAATGCATTCATGGAGTTAAAGAGGAGATTGGCACAAGCTCTAGTGTTAACGCTACCCGAAGGGAATGAGGACTTGGTTGTCTATTCTGATGCTTCTTATCAAGGGTTAGGGTGCGTGCTAATACAGCGAGGCAAAGTCATAGCGTACGCATCTTGACAGTTAAAGGTTCACAAGGTGAACTAACCTACCCATGACCTGGAGCTGGCTGCTGTGGTATTCGAGTTAAAGTTATGGAGACACTACTTATATGGTGTCAAATGTACGATTTTCACGAACCATAAAAGCTTAAAGTATTTCCTCGAGCGGAAGGATCTTAATATGAGACAGAGATGATGGTTGGAGCTCATAAAAGACTACAACTGTGAGTTTCATTATCACCCAGGTAAAGCTGACATGGTAGCTGATGCCCTAAGCTGAAAGGAGAACCGGGAATCGATTCGGGTGAGATCTTACCAATTGATTGTGACTCCTGATATTATAAAGCAAATCTGCGAAGCTTAGGAAGAGACTCTAAAGCTCGAGCACGTTAATGATGAAAGGATGAAAGGGCATATCGCAAACCCGGAAGAAAACGCCAATGGTGTCAAAACTAGATTTGGGCGTATGTGGATTCCTAGATGTGGAGGTCTGTGAGAGAAGATGTTGGACGAAGCCCACAAGACTCGCTACTCCATTCACCCGGGAACCAACAAAATGTAGCAATAAAGAACTGTTGGTGGCCGGGAATGAAAGCCGACGTAGCAAGGTATGTAGAAAGATGCTTGACGTGTCTCTAGGTTAAGGCTGAGCACCAGAACCCATACAGGAAAATCCAACCCTTGGAAATTCCCGAATGAAAGTGGGAGCATAGTACTATGGACTTCATAACGAAGCTACCTCGCACAGCTAAAGGTTATGATGCCATATGGGTCATAGTGGACAGAATGACGAAAAGTGCTCACTTTCTACCCATCCGAGAGATGTATAACTCGGAACGGCTAACAGAACTATTCATCAATGAGATAGTTACCCAACATGGTGTGCCGGTGTCGATTGTCTCGGACAGAGATACGCGGTTCACATCCCAATTTTGGAAGAAGTTCAATGACGCGATGAGAACTAGACTGCACATCAGTACAACATACCACCCACAGACAGATGGCCAATCTGAAAGGACTATCCAAACCTTGGAGGACATGCTTCAGGCGTGTATTATAGACTTTGGTGGGAGCTGGGATAGTCATCTACCGTTGGTAGAGTTCTCATACAATAAATGTTAGACTTTTTGAAAGATTAACATTTTGTCTTTATGTTTTTTTTGTCATAGTATAGGGACTTATTTGTAAATATATGTTCCTTTGTTTTGTTGATAGTATAAATAGGATACTTTATGTAGTGTAAAAAAATAGGAGAACAAATAGAGAATAGAAGATAGGTCTTAAAACAGTTAGAAAATTAGTTGAACGAACTGAATCCTTAAACTTTGTATCCTGTGCATTTGCTATCAATGAAATCTATGAATTTTTTGATGTATTTGCATGTGTTGATTAGTTTGTGTTTGATTTGATCATTGTATTATCATATAATAATAGATTCGATCCTTTTGAACCGATCAATTGGTATCAGAGCCTTTGGTTCAGTGATCAGAGCTTATCGACATTTTGAGCTCTTTGAATTACTTTAAATCTGTGATTGATTGCAATTTCATCAATTAATTATTGTTTTCAGTTGTGTTTCATCAATAGAAACATGATTTGAATCACAATTTTGTGTTCAATTCGTTTAAATCTAAGAAATTGATCGAATTAGTGTTCGAACTTTGTTCTTCATATTCGGACTAAAATTCTATCAAAATACTTATTTGTTGTTGTTGTTTGAGCAAATTGAGGATTAAGGATTGTTAATCTATCTAATTACTACCTAATTGGAAGTTTTAGATTAATTAATCAAGTTTTGAAGATTTTCATAAGATCCGAGTTTGTTGAAACTAATGAATTAGGCGCATTATAGTTGAAAATTGCTGAAAATTGTCTACGTATCTAGGCGCATCACCACTATTTGAGCGTTTTAGTTCTGTTCAGATGTTTTTCAAAGTAGGCGTTTGACCACTGTTGAGGCGTTTTATAACTGTTTGGACACTTGGTGACTTTGCAGAAACAAAGTAATTCTAGGCGCATTTCAACTGTTTAGGCGCTTTAGAACTGTTTAGGCGTTTTATACCCCAGGCGCTTGATAACTGTTTGGGTGTTTTACAACTGTTCAGGCGTTTTACAACTGTTCAGGCGTAGTACAAGTTGGGCATTTCTCAGAATTCTACTAAGGCATTCCCTTAGACGTTTCTACTTCAAAGTCAGGTGTTTGAGAACTGTGTAGACGTCTCACTGCTGTGCAGGCGCTTGTCAACTATTCAGGCGCATCAGCTTTCAGACTTATCAGTTTACACTTAGAAATTTTTTCAGAAACTAAAATCCAAAAATATTTTCATTTCATAGTTTTTAATTCAAAACATAAAAAAACAAAAAGAAGTCTTTTTCATAAATTCAAAAATACAAAATGGTTAAGTCTGAAGATTCTGAGAACAGGGTTCCGAAGTTGAAGAACAGAGCTGATTTCAAGAACTGGTCTTTAAGACTGAAGCATCATCTAAATTCTATTGACACTGACTTGTGGAAGTCAATAGAGAAAGGACGTCATATCCCAATTACATCTGATGGTCCTGATAGAGGATTTGTTTACACAAAAGACTCTCAAGAACCTTATCCTGAGGATGGTCTGCTAGGTGATGACTTAAGGAAAGTGAAGAATGAGATCAAAGCTTATTCATTAATGTGTAAAGGATTACCATTGGAAGTCTTGACTAGACTTGATGGTTATCAAAATGGGTACACTATGTACAAAGCTTTGAAAATCATATGTGAAGGAGGTAAAGAGATACAAGATCTCAAAAAGCAGAAACTTAAGAAGCAGTTAGAGTTGTTGGAGCATATTTCTGGGGAAACAATAAATCAAATGATGAACAGATTTGTGCAACTAACTACTGAGATGTCAATGGCTGGTATCAAAAATGATTCTCAAAGATCTAAATTTCAAACTTCTCAATGCTCTTCCATCTTCATGGAAACAAACAGTAACATTGTTAAAGCATACTGAAAAGTTCCCTATGGATCTTGATCTTTTGATTGCCAAGATAGAATCAGTTGAGATTGATGAAAGCTCAAGAAACAATGATAGAGCAGCATCAATGTCTCAGTACAAGTATGTTGCATCTCCAGCTAATACAGTGGAGAATGCTTTTCTGGCCAAAGAAGATAAGTCTCCAGAAGAAGAGGGTAATTTGTTTGTTGGAGCTGGTTTCTTTATAGATTCTTCTTACACAAGTGCTCCTGTTTATGCAACTCAACCTCAACCTCAGTCTCCTCCTAAAACTCAAACTCCTAAAACTCAAACTAAGACTCCATCTTCTGACCCTGCTAAAACTAGCAAAGTTAAAGATGTTATTAACATCCTTTTACAGAATGATGAGTCTAAATCTGCTTTTACTGCTTTTATGGCAAGTTTTCAAGCTTATCAAGGTAGTCATCTAACTCAATTAGATCTTGTTTTGCAGGACTTGTTCTAGATGGATCCAGAGGATGTAGAAGAGATGGACTTAAACTGGAAAATGGTGATGATTGCATATTGAACTCAGAAACACTCATATGTCAACAGGAACTACAAGCCAAGTACTAACAAAACTGTTGGCTTCAACAAATCAAAGTCAAGGTGTTTCAACTGTAACAACTATGGTCATTTCTCGAGGGAATGTAAAGCTCCCAGAAACCAAGGAGGAAATGGTCAAGCAGGCTCTAGTAGTTAAAGATATCATCAGCAGTCTCAGAAGACATTTCAAAAGCCTTATCAGAGTCTTCCTATGCCAGAACTTAAGGATGAATCAAAAGCATCTGAAGAGCCAAAGAAAGGTCTAGTGGTTAGCATTAAAGATAGATATGACTGGAGTGCTTATGCTAAACAATTTACAACTGATCTAACCTCTAGTTTATCTCTCATTATAGAAATTCAAACTGAAGACTGGTCAAAAGACAGTGATCCTAAGGCTAAAGATGACTCTGAAAATAAGGAAGAAGAGTATGACTGGAGTGATAAATCTGATCCTAAAGAGGATTCAGAAGAAGTTGCACTAATGGCACAGTCAGATCAACCAAAGGTTGAAAATTCATCTTCTGACTCTGAGACTTCCTTTTCAAAATATCCTAAAATTCCAGTTGAAGTAAGAGAAAAAATGTGCACTAAAGCTTGCTTTGAACAAGTAGAGTACTACAAAACTTATTCATATAAAATATGTGACAAGCTAAAACAAGAGGAAGTAATGCATAACAAACTTAAAAACGATCACAAAATATCTGATGAAAAGATCCTCTCTCTACAAACATCATGGAATAAAACTTTAAAAGAACTAGAAATTGTTACAAAACAACTTGAAGAAATGACAAAGAATTTAGAAGAAGAGAAAATAGCACATGCTACAACACAGGTTGATCTTGCAAAAGTTAAATGTTCAAAAACAATTGTAGAAAAACTGGTAAGTGAGAGAAAAGACAAACAAAAAGTAGGTTTAGGTTTTACACATGAACCAATGCCTGAATCCATCACAAACACGTTACCAGAAAGCTTCAACACACATGATCACTCACCTAAAAATAAAGCTAAGCTAAGAGCATTCCAAAACAAGAAAATGAATTCTGAGAGTGATGAAGAGAAAACAAATGTTGAGATATTTGAGGAACATGATTCTGAAAAGATTAAAAATAGTCATCTGGTGAAAGTTAAATCATATGAACCATAACCAAAAACTAAGAATATTTTGTTCCAAAAGAGTCAATTGTTGAAGAAGTGAGTGAAAAGAATGACAGTCAAAACTTCAAAAAATAAAGAGAAAGCAAAACAAGATGAAGAAACATCTGAAGATTCAATTTCTTATGGATTAAATAATCCCAAGTTTATTAAAAGGCAGAAAGAACAGAAAGAAAAAGAAACTGAAAAAGAATCTTCACCTGAAGATGTTCAATCTGAAAGCAAACAAAGATCATCGAGATCTACAACCCAAAGACGAAGAAAGAAAAATACTAAAGCTAAATCAACATATAATGCAATTCAAAACAGTCAAATCAAAAGAACAAATCAATCAAATCAACTTAAACCTGTGAAATTTGTATCTGCAGGTATTTTTGACATGAACAAAATTCCTGAAATCAAATCTAATCCAAAGAACAAATCCAACTCTGATCTGAAAACAGGTTCAGATTCTAAGTCTTCCGCTGTCAATAAACGATTTGTGTCTAAGGAGTCGAGGAATGATGTTAATGTTAAAAACTCTAAACTCAAATTTCAAAAGAACAAATTCACAAATAAAAAACAACAGATTAACTTTTCAACTCCTAAATCCAAACAAGGATCAAATGTGGTATCCACATCTAAAGTTAATCAAAAATTGTTTAAAATTCAAAGGTACTTTGAAATCTATGATATGTATAATCATAAGACTGAAGAATGTTTCTTTAACAGGTACTATCATATATGTGATATGAAAATCATTCAACAGTTGATTGTTATTTCAACAAATATTGTACCTATTATGATGAAAGAACTCATAAAACTAAGAATTGCTACTTCAGAAAGAACTCGCCAAGGAATGGATATGTAAATTCTCAATTAAGAAATGGATATGTCAAACCACAATTTCAAAGAAATCAAAGTGTTGGTTTTCAAAGATTGATAAAACAACCTTCCCTAGGCTTGAGATGTTTTTGATGAAATGATTCTGTTTATGATGATTCTTACGCTGCAAAACCAAGGCAGTATAATCAAGGAAAATTCGTTCCATGATATGTGAGAATCAATGGTAGGAAGCTTGGTAAACAAAACTTTTTGTCTGATGGTTTGAAATATCCTGATGATGATCTTGAAAATGTTACAATGGTTTAAGGACAAAACAAATCAAAGATGATCAAAAATTTGTAAGAAACGGAATTGATAAATTTGTCAAAAAATAAGCCTGATTCGAAAAAACTTCACTTTAAACAATTTACCATTGTTGATAAATTTGGCAAGCCCAAGACCATCTCAGCTTGGGTTGATAACTCAACTTAATTCTTTCTGAAATGCAGGTACACTTAAGAAGACCTATTAACAAATGGTATGTTGATAGTGGGTATATGACAGGCAACCATGCCTTGCTGAAAGAATTTAAGTTAAAAGATGGTACACATGTTGCTTTTGGAGGTGATGTAGGAGGAAAAATAACAGGCGAAGGAATTGTATCCAATGGTATTATCAGCTTTGATAAAGTCAACTATTGCTCACAGTTGAACTTTAATCTTTTAAGCGTTTCCCAAATTTGTGACAAATCTTATTCTATTTTATTTGATGATTCATTTTGTTACATTTTGAAGACAGGTTTTCAGATTAGCAAAAAATGGGTAGTTGTTAAATCCGTTCGAGATCGAGATGTATACAAGTTAGATATGTCTCAAGTTGATCCTTCCACAGATACAACATGCCTAATTGCTCAAGCATCAAATGACGAAAGTCAGCTTTGGCATAGACGTCTCGGGCATTCCAATTTCAAGAACATGAACAAGCTTGTATCAAGAAATCATGTTGTAGGTCTTCCAACAAAGAAGTTTGCCACAACTGATCTCTGCTCAGCATGTTTAAAAGGAAAGCAACACAGAGCGTCTTATAAGCCCAAGCAGATAAACTCAAATTCCAAACCTCTCCAGATGTTGCATATGGACCTATTCGGACCAATAAATGTTTGGAGTATTGGAAAGAAATTTTATTGTTTAGTTATCATTGATGACTTTACAAGATTTTCTTTGGTTTTCTTTTTGCATGCTAAATCTGAAACGGCTGAATTATTAAAAGAATTCATCATTAAAGTAGAAAATCAATTAGAACAAAAGGTCAAAATAATTAGAAGTGATAACATAATGGAATTTAAAAATGCTAATATTAACATGTTTTGTGTAGAAAAAGGTATTGCTCGTTCTGAGTAACTATTGACTGTGATCCTGGTTTGTTCACACGCCTCATGGTAAAACTCCGCTCGTGGATTTTGAGGGTGTGACAGATTAGTATCAGAGCCATTGGTTATAGGGAACTAGGTTGCATACACATACTAGACTATAACCGCACAGTTGTTAATTACTTATCGCTTACTCTCCTTACTGTATACTCATTGGCATACGCAACACGTACTTCGCAGCATGGCATCGTCGTCCAGAAATTTGGGCAAGAGACTTGCACGATCTGAGTCACCTCCTACGTCTCCCATACCTGATAGGGGATTTAACTGGCCCCGACATCCTTATCCTCCTGGCGAGATAGACTGGGATCAGCCTTTCATACCTCCTGATCTCGATCCTCCGCGGAACTGGGATTTCTACCCCACCTACATAAACCGTATGGCTTATAGAGAGCGCGTACCACCAGTAGCTCCAACACGACCTAGGACTAGGTCGTCGACCGCCTCTGCATTGCCTACTCTTCCTACCTTGAGCATCCCTCTGGAGCAGGCATTTGCAGCCCTAGCAGCCACACTGGACATAGAGCAATAGCGTATCCGAGGACTCACTGATGAGAACTCTGCCTTACGATCTGAGATGCGTCAGTTGCTCTAGCAGGTAGAGACGCTTCAGGAGCGACTCTCGGTGGCCATTGGTGGACATCATACTCTGGCAGGCAACGTTGTAGCACTTAGTGGGCGCATGGACGCACAGGATCACCATAACATAGTGATCGATGATAGGTTTGCTGATTTAGAGGCACAGCTAGCAGCACTTCAGGTTGTTGAAGCCCCTGCACCTTTGGTGGACCCTGATGAGGAAGACCCGGAAGAGGAACCCGAGGAAGCCCCCGAAGAAGAACCAGCAAGACCACCACCATGTACCTACAAGTCCTTCATGGACTGTAAACCCCATACCTACAGCGGGACAGAAGGGGCTGTAGGGCTTGTAAGGTGGTTTGAGAAGACAGAGTCTGTCTTCGCAAAATGCAACTGCCCACCTGCTGATCAGGTGAAGTATGCCACCGGGACATTGGAAGGCGCAGCACTTTCCTGGTGGAATGCCCGGGTGCAAATGCTGGGTCAAGCCATGGCCAATGAACTACCTTGGGATGAGTTTAAGGGAATTATGACCGAAGAATATTGCCCCCGAAATGAAGTGCAGAAACTGGAGATTGAGTTCTGGCAACTCAAAATGCAAGGCTCGGAAATTGAAGCCTACACGACCCGTACTCATGAGTTAGCCACTTTATGCCCAGGGATGGTGAATGAAATGCACAAGAGGGTTGAGCATTATATACGGGGATTGGTGCCCGAAATTCAAAGTATGGTAAATGCCTCTAATCCCACTACTATACAACAAGCTATCCGAACAGCCCACAGGCTGACTGATCAAGCAGTCGAGCAAGGTCGATTACCTAAGCGGGGCGCGGTGGCAAGCGTGCCCGACCATAAACGCAAGTGGGATGGTTCAAGCAACAAGGGATTGTCATCCAGCAGCCAATCCCAACCTCAACAATAGCAGCAAAGTCAGCAACAGCAACGGAAGTTCGATAACAATCGAAGCTTCAACCAGGCGACTCCCTCAAATCAAGGACCCGGTGGGTATGGCGGGAGATAGCCGAAATGCAACCGGTGTAACTACCACCATGTGGGTTGATGTGATAACTTCAAGTGCCAACGTTGTGGGAAGATTGGTCACGCAGCCAAAGACTGCCGGGGTAAACTGATGAAAAAGCCACAACAATCACAAGAAACTCCGAAAGGTTGTTTTGAGTGCGGAAAAGAAGGCCATTACAAACGCAACTGTCCCTAACTTAAGAGGAATGGTAATGGCAAAAACAACAATGGAAACACCATCAACAATAACAATGGCAATAACAATAACAACAACAATAATAATGGCAACAACAATGGTGGAAACAACAATGGAGCCAAAGGAAGAGCCTTCGTCATTGGCTCAGGTGAGGCTCTAAACGATCCTACAACTGTAACTGGTAAATTTTCGGTTAATGGTCGTTTTGCTACCGTATTATTCGATACCGGAGCCGATAGAAGTTCCGTGTCCACTAGGTTCTGTAGTCTTTTAAGTGATATTCCCTCAGCCTTAGAATCTAAATACACCGTGGAGTTAGCTAACGGCACACAGATTCATGTAATGCATATTCTTAGAGACTGCAAGATAGAGCTTGCTGGTCATACATTGACCATAGATCTCATGCTTGTTACGTTAGGAAGCTTTGATGTGGTAGTAGGCATGGATTGGCTTTCCGATAAACAAGCGGAAGTAATATGCCACGAGAAGATCATACGGATTCCCATTGGTGAAGAAGTCCTTACGGTCAGAGGTGATAGGAGTGGTGCGGTGATAGGCATCATCTCGTTTATGAAGGCACAGAAGTTGTTACGAAAGGGTCGACTAGCCATATTGGCACTCGCCACAGATAAACAGATCGAGGAAAAGAAGATAAAGGATATCCCCATAGTTCGTGAGTTTCCCGAGGTGTTTCCGAAAGACCTGCCTGGATTACCGCCTCATCGTCAAGTTGAATTCCAAATTGAGTTGACTCCAGGAGCCGCTCCAATTGCGAGAGCACCGTACCGGTTAGCTCCGAACAAACTGCAGGAATTATCTGCCCAACTACAAGAGTTGTTGGATAAAGGGTTCATCCGACCGAGTTCGTCGCCCTGGGGAGCGCCAGTTCTATTTGTGAAGAAGAAGGATGGTACATTTCGAATGTGCATTAACTATAGGGAACTGAACAAGGTTACTATCAAGAATAGATATCCCTTACCTCGTATCGATGATTTGTTTGATCAACTACAAGGATCAAGCTATTACTCTAAGATTGATCTGAGGTCTGGGTATCATCAGCTAAGAGTTCGAGAAGACGACATCTCGAAGACTGCTTTCCGTACACGATATGGTCACTATGAATTTTTGGTCATGCCATTTGGGTTGACGAATGCACCAGCAGTATTCATGGACCTCATGAATCACGTGTGCAAACCCTATCTTGATCAGTTTGTTATCGTCTTTATTGATGACATACTGATATACTCAAGGACCGAGGAAAAACATGAGAAGCACTTACGCTTAATCTTGGAATTACTTAGAAAGGAACAATTGTATGCAAAGTTTTCTAAGTGTGATTTCTGGATACGTGAGGTACAATTCTTGGGTCATATTGTCAACGAGAAGGGAATACATGTTGATCCTGCTAAGATTGAAGCGATAAAGAATTGGTCTGTTCCTAAGACACCGAGTGAGATACGACAATTCCTTGGATTAGCGGAATATTATCGACGGTTCATCGAAGGATTCTCTAAGATTGCATAACCTCTCACAGCATTGACTCATAAGGGAACAACATACAAATGGGGTGAGAATCAGGAATCTGCTTTCCAGTTGCTGAAATAGAAACTGTGTAGCGCACCAATATTAGCATTACCAGATGGTAGTGATGACTTCGTAGTCTACTGTGATGCGTCTATTCAAGGACTTGGATGCGTCTTGATGCAGCGGGATAAGGTGATAGCTTACGCCTCTAGACAATTGAAGATTCATGAGAAGAAGTATACCACCCATGACTTGGAACTGGGTGTGGTAGTTTTTGCCTTAAAGATCTGGAGACATTACTTGTACGGTACCAAATGCACTATTTACACTGATCACAAGAGTTTCCAGCACATCTTTGAGCAAAAGGAGTTGAACATGAGGCAAAGGCGCTGGGTGGAATTGTTAAACGACTATGATTGTGCTATCAAGTATCATCCGGGGAAAGCAAACGTAGTTGCCGACGCGCTGATTAGGAAAGAAACTACTAAGCCTCGACGTGTGCGAGCTTTGCAACTTACTATCAGCACACAGTTACCTGAACAAATCCGAGAGGCTCAGACAGAAGCTCTGAAAGCAGAAAACATTGGGTCTGAATCATTAAGGGGAATGGAAAAACAATTGGAAGTAAAAGCGGATGGAATTCGTTACTTCATGGATAGACTTTGGGTACCTCTACATGGAAATCTGAGAGATTTGGTCATGAGTGAGGCACACAAGTCTAAGTACTCTATACATCCTGGATCTGACAAGATGTACCACGATTTGAAGGCGCACTATTGGTGGCCTAACATGAAAGCAGATGTAGCTACTTATGTGAGCAAGTGTCTGACCTGCTCAAAGGTAAAAGTGGAGTACCAAAAGCCATCTGGATTATTACAACAACCCGAGATCCCTATGTGGAAGTGGGATCAGATATCAATGGATTTTAATACTAAGTTACCTCGTACTTCTACTGGTTGCGACACAATATGGGTTATCGTGGATAGATTAACAAAGTCTGCTCATTTCCTAGCGATAAAGGAAACAGACAAGATGGAGAAATTAACTCGACTCTATTTGAAGGAGATCGTTTCGAGGCATGGAGTACCGATCTCAATTATTTCTAACCGCGATTCTCGTTTCACATCACACCTTTGGCAGTCGTTGCAGAAAGCTCTAGGTACACGATTGGATATGAGTACTGCTTATCATCCACAGACTGATGATCAAAGCGAGCGTACTATACAGACTTTGGAGGACATGTTACGTGCTTGTGTGATTGACTTCAGGAATAACTGGGAAGTTCACCTACCATTGGTGGAATTTTCTTACAACAACAGCTATCACACTAGCATAAAGGTGGCACCTTTTGAAGCTTTGTATGGGAGAAAGTGTAGATCACCAGTTTGCTGGGCTGAAATTGGTGATAGTCAATTAACGAGTCCCGAGTTAGTACACGAGACAACTGAGAAGATTGTCCAGATAAGAAACTGCATGGCCGCAGCGTGAGACAGACAGAAAAGCTATGCTGACAAGCGACGGAAACCTTTGGAATTTCAAGTTGGTGACAAAGTCTTATTGAAAGTCTCACCATGGAAAGGCGTGATTCGGTTTGGTAAGCGAGGAAAGCTAAATCCGAGATATGTTGGACCATTTGAGATCTTGGAAAGAATAGGTCCAGTAGCTTATCGACTGGCCTTACCTGATTCATTGAGTGGAATCCATGATGTATTCCATGTTTCAAATCTAAAGAAATGTTTAACGGATGAAACTATGGTTGTACCGCTGGAAGAAGTTCAAGTAGACGAACAGTTACGCTTCATTGAGGAACCTGTCGAAGTGATGGATCGTGAGGTGAAAACGCTTAAGCAAAGCAAGATACCCATCTTCAAAGTTCGTTGGAACTCACGACGTGGACTAGAATTCACGTGGGAACATGAAGGCCAAATGAAGCTTAAGTATCCTCAGCTATTCGAAAAGACGATGCCAGCCGGCGAAGGTACTCATTAAATTTCGGGACGAAATTTCTTTCAACATGGGGATGATGTGATAACTCACCCAAAACTCACTCGATTTCGATTTCCTTGTGCCAATGCAGTAGACCAGTGATGGAACACTCACCATGTAACGCAATTTTCGGGACGAAAATTCTTTCAACATGGGGATAATGTGACATCCGGTAAACTCCGTTAGTTCCGTTAAGTCTTGCATACACGTGTCGGGAGCACACACTAGTTGTCGATGAACGTTGGTGGCTTAATAATAATTAATAATGTGAAACAAATAATTACTATGTTGGTTATTAGTTGTGATTATGTGATTTAAATGTTTATCGTAAATTTTATCGCATAACGTAGAAACGTGTGTATTAATCTGAATGTTTTGTATCTAATAAAGATAAAATATATAATTGTCATTGTTAGTTTATATGCTTATTATTGTAGTTAAAAACCTTTTAAAAAGAGTTTAAAAGCTTAATTTTATAAAAAGTAAATTACAAGGGTTTAAATGGTAATATTGATAAATTAAATATAATCAAAAATCCCAACCCTAGCCCCCACATGCCCATTGGCCGTGACACACACTCAAACACACACAAACCTGTGATTTTAAGCAAGAACAAGTGATTACCATTCGGTTCTGGTCGATTTCAAGTTATACAACGCGTTAGAATCATCAATTGCAAGCCATTACACGTTTAAAGGTTAGATTTTTACATGTTTTTGATGATTTATCATGGTGGCCGAAACCCTAGTTCGAATATTGCAATTGAAGGTTGATTCTTGGTTGTTTGTTGATGTTATTATGTTAGTTAGGTTAGATTGATGCTAGTTAACATCGATTATGCAAGAAAGCTATGATTTTGATACGTTGTTCATATGTTACTAATAATAGTAACTTTATTTGCATGGATATGGTGATTTGATGATGTATGAATGTTATGGATGTGTTTGTGATGATGATTAGATGCTAGGTTGATGATATGAACAATTGAAAATCAAGAAGATGTGTTATAGTTCATACATTGCTAAAAATAGTAACTTTTGGTGTTGAATGTTGATGAATCATGATGATTAGATGTTGTTGATCATGTCTAGATATTGTCATGGACTTGAATTGGTATGTAAATGATGAATTCATGAATTTCTTGGGTGTTTGATGGATTTGGGATGAACTTTCCCAAAAGGGAAACTTTAATTGTGAAATCTCTTAAATATGATGATATGGGTATGTTAGGAGCATTTGGATCATGCTAGTAAGTTCATAGATGAGTTCTATGGTGATAGAATGTATTGGGTGGATTCAATGGATGTTGGTTTGGGTAATTATCTGTTTTGGCCTGTTTGTGGAAAAATCATGGTATGAGTCATATAGGTAAGCTAGGACTTTCGTTGATTGATGGTTGATTAAGAATGAACATTTTGGATGATATGAGCTATGGAAAATTGGTATGTTAATGATCATCATACACACGTGCGAATCTGAGGCCCCTACTTAGTAGGATTGGCAGGGTTTAGGGTGTGAAGTCGTGAGTGGCTTCACATCGCATGTGATGCGTGATTTGATCCTTGTATGGTGTATTATTTGTGTTATAGATGTTATGACCATGATAATAGTTTGAGATTCGCATGACTTGTATGATATCTGGCGGTATGATGATCTAATTACTACATGTGGTTAATAAAGTGTTATATGTAATCAGTTTGTATGATAATCATGTGTGATAGGCTGTTATGCTTGTTTGAATGGAAATTCACCTATAATGTCACCAACGGGTCAAACGGGTCAACTGGGTCAAGTGTGTCTTGTCTTTCTAAAACCTTGAGTTCTTTGGGTTGTAGAGCACTTAGGGTTTCATATTGATTCTGTGTACACGTACTTATGTACTCATGTGTTCTAGGTGACCTTTGAAGGTTGTCTTTCCCCTCTTTCTTTCAAGTTAAGCTCTAAGTTTATTCTTGCGCGTATCAGGTGAGTTCTTGCCCCACTCTTTTTACATAATCTCTTTTGGGGGAGATAGCATACTGTTGATCACAGACGCTTTTAAATATGAGTGTGTATAATATTAATATAGTGTTGTTTACCATGGAAAGTCCTCACACTTTTGGATTGTAAATATTGACTAGCGGGAAAGTTTGGGTAGTACTACTAGGTTTGACGAGCCCCACCTGTGCGACCCGAGGTCAAACAGGTGCAATTTTGTCCTAACATATATTCGTCACGACCTGGTAAGTCATGACGGGAGGCACAAACTATCACAGTCAGCTTCAATCGTGAAATCACTATGTTTAATATTTTCATGTTAATAGACTAGCTATCTATTGCAATACACTACTTATGCTCTGGAAACTGTTGATTGGTTTATATTTAACGCAAACTCTTGAACTCACCAACCATTGTGTTGACATGTTAGTATGCTATTCTCAGGTTAAGGTTGCTATTGCCTAGGAGCACGTCACACGGGTCAGCATCATGGTGTTTGGCAGCATGTTATGAAACATTGTTTTGGGTTAAGAATGTTTAAACATCGTGTTTTGGTTTTGCTTAATACTTGGGCGCGTATGTTTGCGCATTTTCAAATCATGTTTCATTGTTTTGGGTTTACTAGTTTATTTAACGCTTCCGCATGGTTTTAAAGTTTGAACTTTGGTTGGTTTTATTTTAAAAGTGGCATATAGTGTCGTTCTGAGTAACTATTGACTGTGATCCTGGTTTGTTCACACGCCTCGCGGTAAAACTCCGCTCGTGGATTTTGAGGGTGTGACATGCAGACATGGATTCAAAACTTTGTTAGGTTATAATATAAATATTTTAACTTTGCCTACCTATGAAAGTCAAGAAAGCTATGACGAATGGCACCTATGCGAAGTTCGTCATAGAGTGAATTGTCGTTTACCTTCATGTTGTTTATTCACTTTTGCAATTATCATCCAATTTTTTATATTTTTATTTTTTTGGCATTTGGGTCCCCAACGTTTAATATTTGGTGTCATTTACATCCAACAAGTTAACACCGTTAGAATTAACCAATCAAAGCTATAAATTTCCAAAAATACCCTTATAAATATAAACAAAACCCCCTAAATGTGTAGCACTAATTTGTTTTCTCGTATATCGACATGTGTGGGGGAGAAATCGACTAGTGCAGAAAAAATATCACCTCAGGAATCGAATTGTGTGGTTGCACAACACGATATGGTTCTTTATTCATGAGGTTCGACATCACTAGTCCACTCCTTGAAACGAGTTCACCATGGGAATCGTTCTCAGTTCAGAGAGCCAACACCAATTCAAATGTAGGCTATTCCAATACTCTTATCTATATGTTCCTTTTGTTTTTCAAGTTTAATGAAAGAAATATTGGTAAATACTTGCGTTAAATTAATACAGATTTTGTAACTTTAGTACAAGAGTCTTTTTAACAGGTTGTTTTATGAAAACTTTGATAATTGTTATGAATCAATTTTGTATCAAATTTCACGGGGAAGGGAATGCTTTCCTTGTGCTCCATTTGATTCTGGAAAATACATTAACATTTGTTTGTTCTTTGCTTATGATGCTAAAGGTACTTAGGACATTTTAAATTTATTAAGAAATGCCCAAGCATTTTATTTCTGTAATATATTTTTTGAAATAATTAGAGTGCTTTGATGGATGGTGTCCGTGCGATAATCCTTTACCCGACGTGACACCTACACATTAGTCAAGAAGATTTACACATTACTCATGTTTGAAACCACTAACCTGATACTTGGACACATCGTTCTAGAAAATTGTGCAATTTGAGACATCAGACTTGGTTTTTTTAAATATCTTGATAACAATTGGAGTTAAAGGTGTATGACACTTTACAATCATCTTGCGTACCACAACAATTATTTTCATTATGTACTCTCTAATGAACTCTAGGTAAGTTGTGATAGGCTTGCCTCATTCTCTAAGTAGTTGCTTATTGAAAACCTCAAGTGAATTATTAAACAAACATCACACATTGATTTGCCTGCGATTCGATTTATTTGTTAATTGGATAGAAATAAACAAGAAAAACGCAAACAATTAAAGTATTCTTACCATTGAAACAATCTCTTGACCAATATCTTGGTGAATCTATTTCAACCAATGATATGCTACCTTATCTTGTTTCAAAATCTTCTTCATAGTCTTATCAAACCCTTGTGCTATTGTTGCACTTGCACATTTTCAACGCGTCTCTTTGTACAATTGACCCTTCCATCAATACGTAGCCCACGTAAACACTTTACATATTGTAGGTATTATGCCCTACATGTAAAAGGAAAGAAGTTAAGTTATTGAAGTTATAACTAGAAAATTATGGATTAACATACCTTTTGCCTATCACTAATAAATGTAAAATTTGAGTTGGAATATAGATCCAAATCACCTCCTAAACACTGTAAAAACCAAACCGATAAATTTGCGTTTTCAAATTCAACAACTTCATAAGCAATAGGATAAATTTGATTGTTTGCATCTACTCCAATTGCTGCCAAAATTTGTCAGAGATAAGGCCTTTTCATGAAACTTCCATCAACTCTAGTAGTTCTCTTCCACACATAATTAATCCTTTCGTGAAGCCATCTAAACATATGTAAATCTATTTAAATTGTTTGGTTCGACCGTTTGGCATTGGTTTCCTTTCAATATCAATCTTAATGGTTGTGCCTGAAAAAGGTTTAATAGTAAAGATTAGATCTATTAACCTAAAAGTTAAATTAAATTAAATAATCTTACCTAGATTACATCTAATTAGCTTATCATAGTAGTCACTTAGGTTTTCAGATTGGCCTTTATAATCTTATTGAATCCACTAGGTTGCAATAACCTTAGCCATCAATTGAATCTACTAGGTTGCAATCCCTTATAATCTCGTTGTAAAGCCTTCAATTGTATTTCTAGATTGACTCTAACGGTTGGTTTAGTCTCCTTGGCCAACCAAGTTATAGTGAACGACTTCGTGTCTTGTATTTAAAGGTATTGGCGTTCCTTGAATATAGTTATAACAACCCAAGACCCCTTTTTTTATTGTATGAAATATGAAATAACCATGGGCAAGTAGGTGTTGGAATTTTCTTTTTATGTTTAGACTTTGTTGACTTAGAACTATTCACCTGTTTTTTGTCCCAACCTCATTACTTTCACACCTAATCATATTTGGATTTTTCCCAAACACACAATATGAAATCTATATTAATCATTCCATAAGATAAACAACTACCTTTTATTCACTATTGCATGTTTTTGGACCACGTGCCTTGTTAGATATTATGTACGGGTTTAATTATGTCATGTTGCCTACCGAGCTATACCCATTAAGAGTTATACCTTAGGATATGAAAGAGACTGACCATTAGAGATGGGATATATGATTACTAGGCTTATTTGCATATTTTCGTAAACTGATGTGTTAATTTTTATTTTTTGATATAATTATGATATGATTATAAAAACCTTTGTCTTTCATATTCTGCAGGTGCAAAACACAAGCCTTTACAAAAGCTTTAAATATTTGGGAAGGTTGTGAGGTTAGATCCAACAAAATATGAAAAACACATGTGTGAATAAGGTGGTGATCTCCTAGAAGAAGAGGTCACGTTAAGATGGATTTTATAAAAGAAGTATTTAAGACTTTAGAAGTTTTGAAAATCCCAACACATATGAAAAATCTTATGTTGGAGTTTATTCTTGAAGAAGGCAAGAATGTTATGGAACATGATGTGGTTGTTAGAAGAGTACTTTGTAGATTAGAGTCAAGGAAAATGGTTGGATCAAACACGATTGATATGATAGTTAAACTAGATTTTCTAGAAGAGGAACGGGAAGGTTGTATGTATGATGAAGAGAAGATTAAAGAGACAGGAGTTAACATGGAAGTCACCATTTTTGGGGTTTTAAAAGAGGAATTAGATCAAGAAAAGTCCGAGTCAAACTAAAATTTTTGTTTAAGAGAGAATAGATTTCTTATCGCTTCTACAATATCATGGCATAACATATGGATCCGCCTGTAAAATACCTAATTGATTGGTGATACGTCAAAGAAAATAATCAATGGATCATCAAAAGGTGTATTTCATTTTCATTAATGATTACTAATGATATGCATGGTCTAACTATCGACATAATATTCTACCTATAACTAATTTTAACTTAGTAAAAGTAGAAAAATGTATTTTTGATTTTATAAATGTAAACAAAACAAATAAATAATTAAAAAATATATACTAAACCTAAAAACTCTAGTTAGAATAAATTAAATTAAATAATTTTTTTTTTAATTTCAAGCTAAGTATGAGGTGGGTCTTTACTTTAGTCCTAGTTGTTTTGGAGACATCACTTTTTTTATTTTGTATTGGAGCAGTGGCGTTGTCACGTGTGGCACCTGCGCATTAGCATTATATGCCACACGTGCATCCATCTTGTAAGGTTTATATTTAAAGGTTGATGCAACCAAAGCATCCAAAGATGTCTCAGCATGCATGCATGAAGTACGTAGTAAATGTAGGGGTGAACCTAAGAGGCTCGGGAAATCAAATCAAGATGAAGATCAAGATCAAGTCACGCAAGAACCTAGAGTTATCGCGTGAAAACTGCTTCTAGCGCGACAACTACTAGTCGCGCGAGAACTGATGTTTTCGCGCGAGAACTTCTTGTTTATAAATAGAAGTTTTGCTTGTAATAGTTAGCACTTTTGATAGAGATATTTTCATTTTCCTGATTTGTACTACTACACTGTAAACGAATGAGAGATCTATTGATTTGGAAGTTTATTTACATGTGTGTTCTACATTTCTACAATCTCATTCTTCTTATCGTAATGTCTATATTCCACATATTCATTATGAGATCGATCTAATTGTATTGTGAGGATCCTTACAATTGGTATCAGAGCCTGGTTGCTCTAGATCGATTTGTTGAAGTTTGAAGAAGTGTTTTGAAGAGCTTGTGAGCGTTAAACTCATGGTTATTCTGAGTTTTTCTGCTTATTCTTGCTGAGATTGATCATTTGAAGATGTTGAAGCTGCTAAACTTCATGTTCATTGATTTGATGACCATTTGAGCTTAAAACGAGATTAATTTAATCAATTAAAGACAATTAAGATCTAATTTGAATCTAAATCACTAATTGAACACTTAATTAATCAAAGTTTAATCAATTGGGTGAAAAATTTGAGGCTGAAACACTCAGAATCACAGTGAACAGTTCAGGCGAAAACTTGGTTTTCTGTGCGAAAAGTTACCTTTCGCGTGAGAAGTTGAGGATTTTGCAAAAGTTGGTTCCAAGTTTGTTACAACAGAATCTACTCGCGCGACAACATTCAGTTACAAAAGTTTCAGCATGAGAAGTTTGCTTTGTTCGCTCGAGAACTTTGAAGATTTCACGCGATTCGCGCGAGAACTTTGGGTTTGAAGAATTTGTGAAGAATTTGATTTTCAAGTAAGAACAATGGCTAATCTAAAGCACATCACTGCTGTAACCTTTCATGTTTTCGTTAATTCATTGTTAACCCTGTTGTGTCCTTGTAAAGACCATTTATGTCATTTAAGAAACTATATGGGTTGTTTATGAATGTTTCTTTTATTGTGCATTAATTCATTAATTTAAGAGTTAATAATTTGTTTTAATATAATAAACTTAATAATAATAGTCAAAATAAAATAAAAATAATAATAATAATAGAAATAATAAGTTATAAAATTAAATAATTAATAAGTTTAAAATAGTTAAAACTTAAAGTTTAATTAAGTTCAGAAGGCTTTATTGTCAATTTAGAAATTTTAAAAATAAAGTGTACTTAAAATAACAAGAATTGAAACTACATGGACCATTGTGTAAAATTCAAAAAAAACCCAAACCAGATTTTCCCTCCAACCCCGTAATTCCGGCGAGGGGCTCCGGCCATCTCCGGCGAGACCACAAAACCATCGAAACCCTTCGAATCTTGATCCCAAACCGTTCCAAATCGATTCGTGAACATGGTTCGAACTTAAACACACACTTAATTGCGTTTAAATGCCGGTTACGAACACAATCGGTTTGAATAACCGAAGCTTTAATCATAGAACCATTTAATCATTGAAACCTAATAATAATCTAATTAATTGCACCAAAAATGATCGTTAAACTATTCCTAAACTTTCAATAAACATAATTCCATCCGGGTAATTAAAACCACATCAATCAAACACAACGTTGGTCGCGGCCTGTTCATCATCTGTCCTTGTTGATTTAAACTTCAATCCGGGTAATTAAAACCACCTACCTGCTCGATTTTACATGGGGAACAAAAGCCCCATGATCACTAGCGTTAACTGTAACGTGTGGTGATCAATTTGTTGATTTCGAATTAAGGTTCATTGTGATTTGGAGGTTTTCAATTGATTTGTGTTTATAAAATATGAGAATGGGTTTCTGTCAGGCATAGGCGCCCTAGCCTAATGGTAAACCACTCCCATGTCATCCTTGAGGTCCCGGGTTCGAACCCGGGCAACCTCAAACATTTTTTTAAGGCTTTTCTGCCTTTAAATAAATTATGGAAAATTTTTAATAATTATAAAAATTGTTCTTGTAAACTTTAAATATTTTTAAGGACACCAAATTATTTTCTGTAAATTTTTAAATTTAAATAATTAAATATTCTTTTAAAAAACATTTTAACAATGGTTATTTTGGATTATTTCTTATAAAATGGATTTTAAATAATAGTTTAAATTAATAAATTATTATTGTCCAATATGTTAAATTATTGTTTAATCATGTTATTTTAAATAATTATAAAAAAATCTATTTACATCATATATTTAAACTTTATAAATTATTATAAAAGATTTAATTTCTTTTCTCCATATTAAATTACCTAAATGGTATATTTCTTTTCATTGGATTAAAATATATTTGATTTCATTAGCTAACCTTAATTATTTATAAAAAACCCCAAATTCCTATTGAAACCCTAGTGCACCGTTTATTACCGTAATTTCGCTGTGGCTACACCCAAGGTACCTCAAAGACAACCCGCTCCTGTTGCACCAGCACCTGCTGCTAGGGCCTATGCTGGTCCTCTACCCTTGTGTAATGTCTGTAGGTATCATCATGCGGGTAATACCCCGTGCCGCATCTGTACACTATGCGGTAAGTATGGACACTTGGTGGCTACTTGTCACCATGCACCAAACAATGCCGCGTTAGTTGCTATACGTGCTTGATACAACTGTGGGGAACCTGGTCATTTTCGCCCACAATGCCCTCGTCTTGCGGGTAACGTACCACAAGCCCGAGGACATGCCTTCAACATCAATGCAAACCAAGCACAAGCAAACAACGATGTGGTGAACGGTATGTCAAATCCAACCCCAACTTTATGATCTAAGTTCTTTTGTTGCTTTACCTGTATCGTTAAATGTCCTTAAAACTAAACAGGTATGTTTCTTATTAATAATTCTTATGCCTACGTTCTGTTTGACTCTGGAGCCGATAAGAGTTTTGTCTCGTTAGAATTTAAGCCTATACTTGCTAAGCCACATACGAAATTAGAAAGACCGCTTACTGTCGAAGTCGCCGATGGAGAACCCATCACTGTTGATGTCGTTATTCATTATTGAATTTTGAGCCTAAACGAGCATGATTTCTTTATCGATCTTATTCCTATGAAACATGGAAGCTTTGACGTTATCATTGGCATGGATTGGCTAGCCAAACATCATGCAGAAATTATTTGTTTCGAGAAGTGCGTTTAAATTCCTTTACCCTCGGGGGATACATTGAAGGTGTTCGGTGAAAAATCCTCTAAAGGACTCAAACTCATGTCGTGTACTCAAGCCCGAAAATGCCTAAGCAAGAATTACATAGCTTTCTTGGCTTACGTGGTCAACACGAAAGTCAAAGGGAATGATCTTAAGGATGTCCCGATTGTACGAGACTTTCCTGAAGTGTTTCCCGATGACCTTAGCGGTTTACCTCCCGTGCGTGAAGTCGAGTTTAAGATCGATTTAATTCTAGGAGCGAACCCTGTGACTAAGTCACCATATCGACTTGCACCATCGGAAATGCAAGAGCTAGCTAGTCAACTCCAAGAACTGTCCGACAAGGGCTTTATCCATCCTAGCTCATCGCCTTGGGGTGCACCTGTTCTGTTCGTGAAGAAGAAAGATGGATCATTTCGTATGTGCATCGATTATCGTGAGCTTAACAAACTTACTATCAAGAACCGCTACCCTCTTCCTCGCATCGATGATCTTTTTGACCAACTTCAAGGAGCTGCTATTTTCTCAAAGATTGACTTACGTTCTGGCTATCATCAATTACGGGTTCATGATGATGATATCCCAAAAACTACGTTCCGGACTCGATATGGACACTATGAGTTCATGGTTATGCCCTTTGGTTTAACGAATGCTCCTGCTGTCTTTATGGATCTCATGAATCGAGTATGCAAGCCGTATCTAGACAAGTTCATGATTGTCTTTATTGACGACATACTTATCTATTCCAAGTCCAAAACTGATCACGAACATCACTTGCGACAAGTTCTTGAGCTATTGAAGAAAGAACAACTATACGCAAAGTTCTCAAAGTGCTAATTTTGGCTTGAGGAGGTCCATTTTCTAGGACACGTGGTGAATAGTCAAGGAATTCATGTTGACCCTGCAAAGGTGGAAGCTGTGAAAAATTGGTGTGTTCCCACAACTCCAACCAAAGTTTGTTCTTTCCTTGGTCTTGCTGGCTATTATCGATGTTTCATTGCCAACTTCTCTCAAATTGTGAAGCCGCTTACTTCCTTGACCCAAAAGAATAAACCATTCGAGTGGGGGTCTGAACAAGAGGAAGCCTTTGAAGCCTTAAAGCACAAGTTGTGTAATGCTCCTATCTTGACCCTTCCCGATGGAAACGATGATTTCACTGTATATTGTGATGCATCTAAACAAGGCCTTGGTTGTGTACTTATGCAACGAGGAAAGGTCATAGCATATGCATCGAGACAATTGAAGGTCCATGAGGTGAATTATACGACACATGATCTTGAACTTGGTGCGGTGGTTTTTGCCTTAAAGATTTGGAGGCATTATCTTTATGGGACGCAATGTATAGTCTACACCGATCACAAAAGCCTACAACACGTCTTCAATCAAAAGGATCTCAACATGAGACAACGATGTTGGGTTGAGTTGATTAGTGATTATGATTGTGACATTCGTTACCACCCTGGAAAGGCAAATGTCGTAGCCGATGCACTAAGTCGTAAGATTCATAATAAGATAGTCTCGTTTCAAGAAATTTGCGATCGACGACAACGGTTTGATACCTTGGGAGAATTTGATGCTGAGATTCGTCTGGATGTTAACGAGACTACGGTGCTGCTACATAATTTGAGGATTGAGAATGACATCGAGAATTGTATCATGGAGGCTCAACAAGCGGTTCAAGAAGGAGGAAAAATGGGAGAGGAATTGGAGTACAACCTTCGAGCTCAACTAGAAACGAAACCCAATGGGTTGATGTATTTCTTGAATCGAATTTGGGTTCCAAACCGTGATAATCTTCGTACCTTTATCATGAATGAAGCTCATCAAACTCGTTATTCAATTCATCCTGGCTCCGATAAGATGTATATGGATCTGCGTGGTCAATACTGGTGGCCTGGAATGAAGAAAGACATAGCAAGTTACGTAGCTAAGTGTCTTACGTGTACGAAGGTTAAAGCTGAACATCAACGTCCTAGTTGATTGCTTGAACAACCCGAGATTCCCATGTGGAAATGGGAACACATATCCATGGACTTCATAACCAAACTACCTCGCACCTCTCATGGTCATGATAGCAAATGGGTGATCGTTGACCGATTGACCAAGTCGGCACATTTTCATACCCATACGTGACACTTACAAATGTCAAGGTTAGCTCGTATATACATTGAGGAGATTGTGAGTCGTCATGGCGTACCTTTGCATATCATATCCGACCGAGACGCTCGTTTCACTTCGTACTTTTGGTCGTCTATGCAAGAACTTTTGGGTACTCAACTGGATTTAAGCACGGCTTACCATCCTCAAACGGAAGGTTAAACCGAGCGAACCATTCAAACCCTAGAGGATTTGCTACGTCTTTGTGTCCTGACTTTGGTGGTGACTGGGATACGCATTTACCTCTCGCGGAATTTTTGTATAATAATAGTTACCACTCGAGTATCAAGATGGCACCTTTCAAAGCGCTTTATGTCATAAATGTCGTTCGCCGATCTGCTGGACTGACATTGGTGAAAATTTCATCACTGGTCCTGAGCTCATACAAGAAACAACTGATAAAGTCTCCATGATCCGCAAGAACCTTGAAGTGGCTAGAAGTCAACAAAGAGTTATGCCGATAAACGACGCAAGCCGTTGGAATTCCAAGTAGGGGATATGGTTCTTCTTAAAGTCTCACCATGGAAGGGAGTCGTTCGCTTTGGGAAGAAGGGTAATTAGCTCCACGATTTGTAGGACCTTTCAAGATCCTGAAAAGTATTGGGAAAGCGGCTTATAAACTGGAACTACCTTCCGATCTTGCGGGTTCATCCTATTTTCCATGTATCAAATTTGAGAAAATGTTTGGCTGACGAAAGTCTGCATGTCCCATTAGATGACATCCAGATCGACGAGTCATTACATTTTGTTGAGGAACCCATTAAAGTCATGGATCGTATCATGAAGAAGACTAGGACCACTACCACCCCAATCGTCAAGGTTCGTTGGGAGAATAAGCGTGGACCTGAGTTTACTTGGGAGCGTGAGGAGCATATGAAGAAGAAATACCCGTATCTGTTCGTTTAGTTCATTCTTAATTTCGGGACGAAATTCTTAAAGTTGGGGAGACTGTAACCTTTCTGTTTTCGTTAATTAATAGTTAACCCTGTTATGTTCTTGTAAGGACCATTTATGTCATTTAAGAAACTATATGGTTGTTTATGAATGTTTCTTTTATTGTGCATTAATTCATTAATTTAAGAGTTAATAATTGTTTTTAATATAATAAACTTAGTAATAATAGTCAAAATAAAATAAAAATAATAATAATAATAGAAATAATAAGTTATAAAAGTTAAATAATTAATAAGTTATAAAATAGTTAAAACTTAAAGTTTAATTAAGTTCAGGGGGCTTTATTGTCAATTTAGAAACTTTAAAAATAAAGTGTACTTAAAATAACAAGAATTGAAACTACAGGGACCAATTGTGTAAAATTCAAAAAACCCAAACCAGATTTTCCCTCCAACCCCGTAATTCCGGCGGGGTTCCGGCCAACTCCGGCGAGACCCCAAAACCATCGAAACCCTTCGAATCTTGATGCCAAACCGTTCCAAATCGATTCGTGAACATGGTTCGAACTTAAACACACACTTAATTGCGTTTAAACGCCGGTTACGAACACAATCGGTTTGAATAACCGAAGCTTTAATCATAGAACCGTTTTAATCATTGAAACCTAATAATAATCTAATTAATTGCACAAAAAATGATCGTTAAACTATTCCTAATCTTTCAATAAACTTAATTCTATCTGAAACACACGAAATCATCTCATTCGATTCTTTCTTCATCGCGAACCTGCAAACCAATCAGAATCCACCTTCCGAGCAATGTAAACTGAAATTGATAAAGGGCTTAGAGTCATGAATATCCTCTGAAGCTTCACACGAAGTTAATTTGATTATCGTCAGCATTGCACATCAATCAAACACAACGTTGGTTGCGGCCTGTTCATCATCTGTCCTTGTTGATTAAACTTCAATCCGGGTAATTAAAACCACCTACCTGCTCGATTTTACATGGGGAACAAAAGCCCCATGATCACTAGCGTTAACAGTAATGTGTTGGTGATCAATTTGTTGATTTCGAATTAGGGTTCATTGTGATTTGGAGGTTTTCTATTGATTTGTGTTTATAAAATATGGGAATGGGTTTCTGTCAGGCATAGGCGCCCTAGCCTAATGGTAAACCACTCCCCTGTCATCCTTGAGGTCTCGGGTTCGAACCGGGCAACCTCAAACATTTTTTTAAAGCTTTTCAGCCTTTAAATAAATTATGGAAAATTTTTAATAATTATAAAAATTGTTCTTGTAAACTTTAAATATTTTTAAGGACACCAAAATATTTTCTGTTGATTTTTAAATTTAAATAATTAAATATTCTTTAATAAAACATTTAACAAAGGTTATTTTTGGATTATTTCTTATAAAATGGATTTTTAAATAATAGTTTAAATTAATAAATTATATTGGCCAATACGTTAAATTATTGTTTAATCATGTTATTTTAAATAATTATAAAAAAATCTATTACATCATATATTTAAACTTTATAAATTATTATAAAAGATTTAATTTCTTTTCTCCATATTAAATTACCTAAATGGTTATTTCTTTCATTGGATTAAAATATATTTAATTTCATTAGCTAACCTTAATTATTTATAAAAAACCCTAAATTCCTATTGAAACCCTAGTTCACGTTTAATCGTTAATATTACCTCTAATCTTAACTTTGAAATATATACGTTAGGTAACTTGAAAAAGGAATCGTTGGAGCACCGTTTATTTCTTGTTATCATCCTATATATATATATATAATATATTATATATATATATATATATATTATCATGTGAGTTTTCCATGCCCTCTTTTACTTTATTTCACACCTTTTGGGGTGAAACATGTTAACTATATAAACTTGCACTTGTAAACATCTTGATACTTGTAAACGCACATGCAATTCATCTTTACTTTTTGTCATGGTATTTGTAATATTGTGAGCTTTATATGATGAACATTATGTGTTGACAATCATTAACTATTGCTAGCCTGGTGACGTCATAGATCTATGGCCTGACAAGCCTATTTGGGGTAAAAGCCGAGGTATTGCCGGCTCCTAGTGTCGTATTTTGAGCACTATGGGAACCAAGTACACTTAGCTAATCGTTTAATCTTGTAAACTTGTAATCTGTCAAGGTTTGATTGTAGCTATATGTTATCTATAAACTTGCTTTATTCGTAACCATTGACATGAATTGCTACTTGTAAATTTTATAAATATATGTAAGCCTAACCATGGAAACTCACCAACTTTCAAAGTTGACCCTTATTTTTAACATGTTTCAGTAAATGCACAAGGTTGATGATTATCTATGAAGCATGCTTACACTTAGGATTTGGACCTAGGAAAAAAAATGAATAAATAATATGTCTTGAAACTTAAAAGTTGAACATTGTTTACTTTATTTCGTTGACACATTGGTTGTAATGTTATTTCAACTTATGAATATTATATTTACAATTTATGGTAGTGTTATATGGCTGTGAACAATCTTAACCCTCACATCTCGACGTTTCTGCCATTAAGGTTGGGGTGTGACAACTGCCACTTTGAATCTTGACAATGAGATTGGTACTAGCACAACGCCATCTCGTTTGCTCAGTGAAGAAGATTACCCGGATTGGGGCGTTTAGGTTTGAGAACCATGTCATGTATACTATATCCCGAATGATGCGATCTATCAAGCAAGGGTGATTTGGTCCCAAAACTTGAACATTTATGAGAAGAAGAAGACATGAAGATGAGGAAGGAACTTGATGACAAAGCCTATGCTGCCATCACCATGGCACTCACAACTGAGATTGCACGAAGTTTAAAGAATTTACCAAGGCTAAGGATTTACGGGATGGAAGTAGGAACAAATTATAGGCAACAAAGACATGAGAGAGAGCAGAGAAAAGACATGTTGAACCAAGAGTTCAATATGTTAAATCATATACTGGGTGAAACTTTGGAGGCTCAAATGTCTAGTTCGTGAAACTAGTCACTAAAATGAAGAGTGCGGGAATTATTTTGAAGAATATAGCAGTTAGTTAACAAAAAGCTGTTAAATTCTCTACCATATAGCTGGACAACAACTGCACCACCATTAAGAGAACCAAGGAGACTGTCATCTTGACACTTAGTGATCTCATCTCAACTATTAAATCCTATGATATGGAGATAAGCAGATGGCTACAAACTACATCAATCAATAGGGGCTGAAGCATCAGCATTGTATGCCAAGAGGTTAGTAATCCAAACTATTATGTCAGCAATTCTCAATTGTGTCAACAACAACCGTCAGCATCTTCTGCTCATCCAACTATCCAAAGATCAAAAACTTGCCCCAATCGTACCCTAATATCAAGCTACTCATCAAAATCTTACTCAAGTTCAATCCAAATCCTAACCTACCCATAGATTCATGCTTCTCAACCTACACAACAAGCTTTTGTTGTTAACTCACAACCAACCAAACAAAACCATCCAAATTGCTGAAGAACACCTGGCCTATTCACTACCTCCATGAATAGTATGAAGCATTTTCTGCTGGAAGACTCAGTGTACCCAACATCTTGGTGGATGATCTATAACAGGTTAATCTGCTGATGATGTTGAATAGAATGACATCAAATACCAGATGGCTATGGTAGGTGTATAGAGCTAAGAATTTTGCTAGGAGAACTGGAAGGAAAGTGCTTGGGATGAACAACTCCAGCAAAATAGGATTTGATAAGTCCAGTTTGAGATACTACAACTGTGACATACCTGGTCATTTTGCCAGAGAATGCACTGAACCCAAGAGCAAATCAGAGTGATCATGGAAAGATGTTAGTAACAGTGGAGGTGGAATCAAAGAAAGATCAAACCAGCACATCTATATAAAAAAGCTTTGGTGTCTCAGACAAATGAGGATTATGATTGGTCAGACCAAAGGAAATTCATGACATCAAGTTGTCTACTGTATTATTAGCTAAAATTGAACAGTTGAACAGCCTCTTGAAGACAATGTTTATTGAATTTGTGTCTTAAGATGTGTTAGATGGGGTGTTTGCTAAGGAAGAGAAGATTGAAGTAGAAATAGTGAAGAAGTCTGTGAAGGAACAAGTGCAAGAGGTGAAACTGAAGCAGTGGTTGAAAGGATGAAAATGCTATTGAGTCTACTCCAGCAAAAGATGAAGAGGTCAAAGAGAAGACTGTTGTGAGATCACTCCAGTCCAAGTTGAGAATCAGTTAAAGCTGTTGAGCTTGCTCCAGCATCTATATGTGAAAAGGACAAAGTGCTTCTGAGATCAATCCAGCAACAAAAGCAGATGAATCAAGAGTTTAAAGGCCTTCATGGTGAATGTGGTCCATGGAGAGACAAAGAAGAATGAGAAACCGATGAGGTATATATTTCTTTGTTCAGATGTGCAAAGAAAAGGAACAAAGATACAGAGTTCACAACGAACATTTGATATTAGAAGTGAAAAACTTCAATATCAAGCTCGTAAATATAAACAGATGAGAAAATTTTTAAAGATAAAATAGATGGCTTGAAAAAATCTATTTACCAATCAAACGGAGTCTTCATGATAAAGATTGTAACATAAAAGATTTGGACAAATGTAATGATGAATTATCTTTAGAAAATAACAAACTTACCAGTGAACTCTTATCTGCAAAATTAGTTGTTGAAAAATTCAAACTTTCATCAAACATGGTGAGGTATAATCAAATCACAGATGACACAAACGGTTAATGGTGGTAAAGTGGAGTGGGATATGCTAACATTGCACCACCAATTAATCATGATTATACCTCATTGCCTTCATCAATCACAACTCATGATGAAAAGGACCTACGGTTCGGGTTTTAAACCAAATCAGACTTCACACCTTCAGTCAATGTTCATTGACTGTTGATTCTATCATAAAAAACAGAAATTAATATTAATAATGGCAATTTTTTTTGCTAAAAATGTGAAGATAGATGGTTTAGTTGAAGAATGGGAGAGCGATGATGAATTAGATTTAAAAGAAAATAAGATTTGTAATGAAAAACCATCTGGTAATTCATCATCAAAAAACAAATGAAGTTTGGAAGTTTTAGTTGAATCAATGTTTGTTCAAAAATGTCAAATAAAGATAAGAAACTGGCATCAAAAATAAACTTTAAAACAAAGAAAATAAACATGTTAAACATCTATATCTGACTTGAAAAATGATTTCAAGATAGATTTGTTTCTGTAGGCAACATTGATAATAATGATCATATTTTTAAAGAAACAAATGCTAGTTTCTTTAAAAATAAATCTTCTATTATTGCTAACAATGTGAAACAAGATGTGTGTAGAACAGGTTCAAAAGACACTGGTCCTAATCCAGTTTAGAAGAATCATAAAGCAAAATCCATAAATCATGCTACATCAGCATCTGTAATAAGTCCAAAAGCTTGGACCAATTCCTCAATTCCTCCAAAATCAACTCAAGCTAATCAACACGAGAGGAAAGGAAGAGAGATGTTAAAGAATCAAAAGGCCAGGACATACTAAGGCCAGATTTTGTGATAACTATGGAGGTTATCCAAAACAGTTCGAGCAAAAACCTGTGAGTGTCAACTGCATATAGTAAAAGATGTAGTTATATGTGTGGAAAGCCAAGTCACATGGCTAGAAA